>JAFBJR010000182.1:1793597-1865563 GCA_016785285.1 Brachirus orientalis
AAATCAAATTATATATCAAATGTGGAATATACCAAGGAAATTTGCTGCCGCTCTCTACTGTTCTGCATATGCCTGAACCCCCTCAGCCAGATCATCACAAAGAGTGGCTTCAGACATTGATTCAAAAGTGGGACAACAATCAGCCACCTCTCCATGGAGGATCTCACGCTGTGTGCCAAGTGCGAGTGAGACATTGACTCACACGTCCATCTCACCAGGGTCTACTGCGAAGACATACAGTATGATGTCAAAGACAGGGAAGATGATCAAAACTGAGGGAGTAGAACTACTTGAAAGAAACATAGCAGATGTTAAGGACAGCTACAAATACCTCTGGATCCCACAAGCAAATAGGAACTTATGAAGAGGCCGCAAGGAGATGTGCCACAACCAAATACCTACACCGAGTGAGACAGGTCCTCAAGAGTCAGCTGAATGGTAGAAATAAGAACCAAGCCATCAATACTTATGCCCTGCCAGTAATAAGATACCTTGCTGGTACATAATTGCATGTATGTACACATATATGTGTATACTGTATATATAAACATAAATGTGGAACAGAAGTGGAAAACACATTCAAATAATTCACATTTAAATCAAAACTAATTATTTACAGATACAACTTAAAGGGAATTGTGAAGACATCTGGCACACAGACAGGACACTTTGGCAAACTTCACTAAGCTTAGTTTTTAACTTCAAGGAAATGCATGTTTTGCATTCTGAAAAGAAAACAAAGAAAACTGTATTACCATGCAATGTATCGACTAAAAGTCATATTTTAAAATAAATTTGTGCTATTTAGTACATTGCTTTCTCTTTTCTCATTTTCTTTTTTTCCCTCTGGTACTTTGCTGTTTTTGAATTCCTTTGAGTTTGCTTATGTTTAACATGCCTTTGTTACATATGCTTTCTTGACACATTACCTACCTATCAAGTCTACCACTGAGGCTGCAGAGAAAGCCTCTTGGTGGCTTTTTGACACAAGCCAGAGCCTGACCAACCCTGTAAGACCCGAAATGCCCAATGATCTCAGAAAAATCAAAAAGAATGTGCTCCAGCGCACTGTAGATACTATCATAATCATTATCAACACTGTGCAGGAAAAGCTGCAACGTAAAGGAAATTCACATGTTAACACTCATATACAGAGCATCTATGTGAACCACTGTTTCCACCACACTTGTGTCATACCCATTCACACACTGCCACCACAGCCGACGTCCCTGAAATACATGTCTCATAACTGCACCACAAATAAATAGCTGCTGTGAATTTTGGTATAGATGCTTTTTATGTCAAAGAAATGTTATTGCATTCAAGACACTGGACTACATTCATACTACATTCTCAGGGAGAGTTATCCTATGTCAAACACTTCAGACTCAGTCACTCAATGCCTTTTAAACCCATGTTAAATAAAAGGCAACCCATATAGAAAGCATTGGTTGATCAGAAGAGCAGATTTCCAGGCTCTTTTGAACTGTTGTGTTGGTACATTTTAGTGAACGTGGAGCCACAGAGTGCAACACGTTTTTCATCCACACAAACATGAATTCTCTTTAAAGTCACCCATGTCCTGGCTCCATCTTGCACCTTAAACCTTTTAAAACCAGCCTATAAAAATGACAAAGTCTTCCTGGCCCCAGCCAATGGTCCAAACCAGAAACACTGAAGAAAAACACATAAATTACTACAGTATAGTACTGACTAGTGATGCATCACTTTGTGTAGCCTGTCAGGTTTTGTTTTGCATTCTGTGAAATGCCCTTTGAAATAATGCCATGGTCAAATATGACAGATTTTTATTTTTCATTACACAGAGAAAAAAAATGTTATAGCTAATACTGTGTACTCCTTGAGTAGGGTGGACAGGTATGACCAAAATATTAATTATTTGAAAGCGTAAAACATTATTGCTAGCACAGTTATAGTTCTTTCATGATTTTGTGCACTTTTATGCACTGCCTGTGTCAGACGTGACCAAATTTAAAGGGGGAAGCACTGACTAAACATTACTTCTTTGTCAGCATGTACATTTATGCTGCTCACTGGCTGCGGAAATTTTTTATTTCCAGCTAAATTTCTTGGTTTAAAAATGACTGAACTTGTAATTGAATAGCCCTGTTTTAAACCATTATAAATTAGTCAGCCCATGACCAAGCGGAAAGGGAAGTTGTCTTGTAACCGGAGGGCTCCTGGTTTGAGTCCCCAACAGGTCAAAGACTGTGGTCCTTCTGAGCAATGTACCCAAACCCTATTGCTCATTGTTAACAGAACACTCTAAATTGTGTGTATAAATTGGATGTAGTAGCGCTAGTCCAAATCCCAGATAAATGGGAGGGTTGTGTCAGGCATAAATGAGATTTAACTTAGCTAAATTAAATATGCAGATCATTGGCAACCCCTAAAGAGGGAGAAGCCGAAAGAAATAAGAACAGCATCCCTAATGGCTGTATAAGATACATGTTTATTGTCCTAAGTGGCCCCTCTCACACAGACAGAGTTCAGTGCACCAGGTCCCGCCTGGCATTAAAAAGCATCCTGGATGTGCCCTGGATCCATATTCAAATTCAGGGATGTATTTTCGTTTTTTGCAACAAGTCTGACTGTGTAATGTGATCTGATACTGTCAATGCGGTGGTGTGCGGAGGTGTCTGCATGAGCGACAGACAGAGGCAGAGAAACAAAGGAAAGAAGCTCAAGTGGATCAAAGCTCTACTGACACTGCTGTGACATGAAATAAGATTTTCACCAAATAATTGGACTATTAATGTTCATATTACAGCAGCAGCTATAGATAAATTCACTTATGGGCGATGTTACCGACTACAATTAAGTCAGAGGATGTCAGCTGAGGAGACACTCTATTATTTGTCCAGAGGACAACCACAAGTGTCCTTAAACCACCTCTGAATGTGGTTTCTGTGATCGGATCTGAGAATGGACTCATGTGGTGTTCAGACCTAGACTTGGCATAATCTGCACATGAGTGGCTCGTTAAGGGCAGATGTTAATACACAGCTCTTTATACATTGTTTTTGAAATGATCAGTTAGTAACATTATAATTTATTCTAATTTGGGATTGGGAAGTGCAGGAATGCATGGAGAAATACTGAAATTTATGATGTACAGACAGACTCTTTCCTTTCAAGGACTCACTTGGCCCGGACCTCAGCACAGTCTCACATGCTTAAGCAATTGTCACATACCAGACGTATATGCAGAAGCACATATTGGACCTTGTGAGCCAAATCCTGCCCAGTTACCATGGGGCTGCTGCATAATATTATGGAAACACGTGTTACAGGAGTATGTATTGTTATACACAGTAGCCTGTTGTAGTTTGGTTAACTCTTCTGAAAAGGGTGTAGGACCTTTAACAAGGATATTGCAGTACATTTGAATGTAAACACACTTTTTATAGAGGACTGATCTTGGTTTATATGGACTTAGCCACTTGAAAAGCCATATCTAATGGGCCAGTCATTGCAACTCTGCATTTATGCACGTAGCATCAATCAGAATGAGGGAGAAAGGTGATTTAAATGACAATGAGTATTTTTTTAAAAAAAAAAAGCTGAGCTTCTGGGGTTTTCAGTCATTGCGCAGTCATTTCCAAAGTTCCCTGGGAAAAATGCCTTGTTGATGTCAGAGGTCAGGGGACAATGTCCAGACTGGTTCAAGATATGGAAAGACAGCAACACAAATAACTACATATTTTATGAAGACATCTGAATACACAAAATGCAGAAACTTCCATTCCATTTGCTTTATTTTCCATGACCATCAAATAAGGTGTTGCTCACTTCACTTTTCATCCACTAGATGTCAGTGCAATGCTGGGTTTTAAAGTTCAGTTTTCTCACTCATCTTGTACCGCTTTATCCTCCACTTGAGGGTTACAGGGGCACTGGTGTCTAATCCTAGCTGACAGAAAATACATTAGAGATCAAATATGTATTTCCAATATTATACATTATGCAAGAACACTTACAAATATCCTGGGCTGAATTTAAGAGAAAATTTGCTCACAACAGTATTTCCAGCCATAAAATCATTCATACTGGCTCTGAAATCTGTGTGTTAATTACCTCCAACAGTTATATTTTCACATATTCTGTCTGCCTGTGTCTGTCTGCAGCAAGGTTTCTGCAAAATTACTAAACCATTTGCTGTAAGACCATTTGCTATGCTTGTAGACAAAATTTGAAAATTGTTTACTACTAACTACAAGCACTTCCTGCATTCACACAGTTTAAGGCGCTCCTTCAATGAGATACATGTGAATACATATTTGGAGAAAACTCCAAGATCTCGTCTCCTTCTTACAATGAAAATGTCTTAAATACTCAGTATTTTGGAAGTTCCGCACCAAACTCCAAGCTATCACTTTTAATATTTACTCAAGGATTTGCTTGTTGTTCCTTTTTTTGTTTTGGCTGCTTATTTTAGACATTGTTGCCATTTATTTAGTTCTATTGTTTTTAACTTACTATTTTAATTAATGTTTGTTATCTTTAATTGTGTCAAATGTGAAATTGCTGTCTGCAATGTGAAGTAATTTGTAATTTGTGTTTGACGTGTAAAATGTCCAGAGTAGTCTAATCTGTATTTATTTAGTTATGTATTTATTAATTGTAATTGTATTACCCTTTGAATGCAAATCATGAAATTAATCAAATATACCTTCATTTGTTATTTGTTATTCTTATTTCTTTGTTTGTTGTTTGTTCCTCCACCACCATTGTACATCGTGTTCTCTATATATGTCATTTTTTTGTCATGAATCCACTGTCATCCAACTCTCATGTTGCTGTTTGACTTTGTAGATGCATCTCAGAAAAGCTTGGATTTTTTTTTTTTTTTTTTGCAGAATTGTGCACGCTGCACATGCTGATACACCACTCAGAAGTGGTTTTAAGTGGCAAGTGTGCAGGGACCGGCGAGGGGCTGCACAGCCTTTCCGAGCCTGTGCTTCATTAAACTGAGGTTGTGTTTCATAAGGTGAGGAGGGTGTCCACTGTAAGAAGTGAACCGGGGGGGGGAGTAAGGCCCAGATGAATCATAGAAGAGAAGGACATTGTTCTTCGATTACTAAGCTGTGGCAAGAACGACAGGACAGTGAGTCAGTAATATACGGAAGAAAGTGGAAGTGAGTCACTGGGCGCCTGGTCTTAGTTGGACTGAAGTGATCTGATGATCTGGATCAAGACAAATATTTCTCATTCCTGTCCACTCCACAAATGTACCTCTGAGAGGCTCTACGAATCTGGTGAGTATTCTGTGAGTGGCAAACAAAAGTGGCATGTGACAAATGGTAGCTGGTTTTATCATTGTTTTAATGCATGTTTAAAAAAACGAATAGAATAATACAAAAATACTGTAAAAACCAAAAATCTTGACACGTTTGCATTAATATTTTTGCTCACGACAAAGGAGAAAAAGTTGACGTATTGATTTTGATGCAAATAAGTGCAATGGAAACGGATTAAGTGAATGAAGGAAGGATGATGCTTATAAAACATCGTGAGTGAAGCCTCGTTCCAGCTTCTGCAATTCACTGCACTGGACAAACGTGAGAAACAGCAGAGGAATGTGTAGCCTGATGGCAAACATTCCTCCAACTTTGTGTAAGAAGCTAATATAACTACAATCATAGATGCAATCAACAGCCACTACTGGCATTTTTTTTTATCTCCACTATTAACCTTCCTTCCTTTGACCCATTTTTTTCAATTTCCTATAGAAAAAATATAGCTTCTTTCATTTTATTGCCTCAAGAGTCAAGACTAGCTCAGTTTCCCAGACTTTCTAAATGGGGACCCACCTTTTAAAGATGGTAAACTATAATGATCCAAACCTAATTGGTAAACGAGCCCTTTCTGAGATATGTCTGGCAAATTATTTAATTAATTTTTTATTTTATTTAAAAAAAAAATACATATAAATGTTAACCAAAAGGTTGGGGGAAAATTCTGCAAATGAGTTTGGGGACCCAAATAAAAATCTCCAGTGACCCATCCGTGGACTCCATGTTTCATCTTCTTCAAAGCTTCCTTTGTCCCTTACAGTTATATGTTAACCAGAAGACAGTACACTACATCCTTTTATAGTTTTAAAAGGTCTAAACAATATGCAGCGATGATTCATGGTTTCTGTGTTAGTATAAGGGCTGTTAAAACTCAATGGTCACAATGAAATAAGGGAGGGTTCGAGGTTGACAGTAGAAGGGTCAAGCTGCGCCTTCTTGTGAGATGAGTCACTTTGTGCCACCTACTGCTCACCTCAGTGAACTAACTCCCAATATTTGCTCAACAGCAGTGGATGGAAAGACAGAAGCTGGATGGGTTCTTTTGCCGAAATTTTGAAAATTAAAATTTTGACAGTATATGTACTGTTTATTTACCTCATACAACCTCATTTAAGAAAAATCCCCAAATCTTTCATCTTTAATTCAGTGTTAACAGTTTACGGTCAATCTACACATTAAAAAGAACACGCAAACACCTCTGTTATGGATGCCATACATTTTATTGTGCTGAATAAAACACAGTGAATATCTATAAAGACTTTGTTTAGCAAGCAAGCAGAAAGCTGTAGTGAGCTCAGAGACAGTCATATTAGAGTGGACAGAGAAATCTATAAAGTTTAGACACGGTAGACAAGGTTTGATTATACACGAGGAGAGAGGCAGAGCAAGAGCTGCGTCATCTCTCCACTTAACCTCACGGCTACTGCAATTACATTACATACATTGCATAAAGAAAGAAAGTAAGAAAATGCCTTTTCAAAGTGTAAGTGTCCAGTCTTACCTTATGGCGACTGAGAGGCAGAGCAAAAAAAATAATAAACAGTCTTAAAAAATGTATCCCCCACAAAAATAAACTATATATATATATATATATAAAATTTTAAGATGTTTTCCCTAAGCTCTCAGACACCTGAATTTTAAAAACAGTATTTCATTTTTGAAGATGAGGTATAAGTATAGGCCTATCTGGAGGTAGTAATGTGTATTTGATTGTACTAGAACATGAAGAGAAAACATCAACTTCATTAAGACTTCCAGGGCTGAAAACTCATCAACAGCGGCTTCTACAATCACCCTGCCCACCTCCAGGGTTAATGACACCTCAGAGAACATGCGCTGTCAAGTCCACATCTTTGAAGGCCAAGGAAATGTCTGATGCTCTAAAATCTGGAGCTTATGAGCAAAGTGGGCACCATTTAAATCTGGTACTATTGTGTAATCTGTATTTAGATATATTATCTGGTATGGGTTGTGTTGTGATTGCAGTCACATTCCTGATAGATTAAAGATCGATTTAATATTCATAATCATCCAGTGCCATGTTGGTTTTTGAAAACAAGACTTTCTCAAAGTCAAGGATGGATGCACCTTACCGGAGGACTGTTCCAAAGTGTAGGATGCTTCAAACTCGACTTGAAGGACCAAGTCCTTCCCAAAAGGTATTTAACAAGGATGCATGTTGTGCGTCCTCGGCACAGTATAAGTACTCACACTTTCTATTTTTTTATGCATGTTCTGCCAGGCAGAACATTCTCAATTACTGTGTTGTGATGCACACGTCTGCTTATACTTGCCTGCTAGCAGGAGGCCTTGCTTTGTCAAGGACCCAATTTAGAAAGACTTGCTCTACTAAGGAAGGATCCTTGACTTTGAGAAACCACCTCATATCCGGAAGAAGAGAGGGCGATGTCTGATTAAGAGGTTGTCCACTGCACATCCATCTACGCCTGCAACCTTGTACCTACTGTATGGGCAAGTCATTCACACAGTGTCCACGCCCATATACATGGGGATTTTGACTCTAAAGCTGGGCGTAAACTGTAGAATTCAGCCAGCTCTTGATCCAGTTTTGAGTTGTCTTGACTCTAGCGGTTAAATGATTAGGGCAGACTCAAAATATGGGTGAAAATGTTATCCTAATCAGTTTTTTCTGCTCTTTTCATCTGCTTCTCTATGGCTGTGGGATGGTTAAATTACTCTCCGACATCAAAAATGTTGGGTCAGCCGACATCAGACTCGCACACAGTTGAAGAAAAGACATGACTTGATTCAAGACTTGAGTCTTATTTTTCTGATGGGCCATTATGGCATTTAACTGGACTGCAGGCTTATTACCTTAGACAGTCTGATCCTCTTCAAGGCAGTATATTTTGCTGCCTATACAGTCTATGAACAATATGCATATTCTGTATATTAAGTGATTTTTTTTCCCCCTTCCTGACCTTGACTGTGACATTATAGGTGAGACTCCGAGGTCATGTTTTGACCACATGCCGAGTACAAACAATCATACCACAGGCCTGTGTTGCTTTGTGCCTCATCTAATAAACACTAGTGGAAGGTGTACAACCAAAACTATTTTACTCTGGCTGCATTTGAGGCTGAACAGCAACATGTGCCTCAAGTGACCATCAGAGTCGCCAAGTTTCCATCAGAGACACAGACAGGGGGTCAGTCAGTCTCACGCACGACATACAAAAGACGCCGCCAACCTCCGACAACAGTTGCATTGGCTGATACAACTTTAAATGTTTTGAGAGAGACCTCTTGCAGAATTTCAAGGTGCAAATACACTTTTAAAATGCCGATTTACAAACGTACTACTGATCCAGATACAGGTCACATGATAACACCATGTGTGTTTTTTTTTTATAGGGATGGTTAATACAACATTTTCATTTCTGACACCGATCTCAACACTTTAAATATGAATACAGATCAGTTTGATGCAGTCTTGACAGTCTGTGCTTAGTGAAGGATTTCTGTGACATTTAGGTTATTAGACTGATACTGAATGTTGCACCACCTCATCCCTGTTACAATGATGAAGCCTGTCGGTTTCAAATTTGTTCACAGCCACTGATCAACCTGCTTGATCAAACAAGCAGGTTGATCATTAGGTTAACCATTTCAACTGCTTGAGTAATCAAAAATACTTACCCGCACAGTGTTTGGATACTGTATTTTAGATGAAGAGATTCATCTTTCTTATTGTTGTCATAGCTATTGAGGGTCTAGTCCCTCCTGATTTATTTAAATCTAGTTTCTCAAGTCATATTTAGACAGAAACTAAGTGTGAAAGTGAAATAATTTTAAAATTTCCAGCATGCTCCACCCAATCAAACCGAGTCTCACTGACTATCCTGGCATAATTTGTGACATCTGCGACTGCAGAAATGAAGGACCCCTCCACTGACCCCTTTATTTCCTTCAAATCCAAGAAAGGGTGTCATTCTTCAGTGTTTGTAAACTTAGTCAGTAAACTTCCAATTCAAAACATGGCAGCATGAGATGAGCCCTTGCCAAAGACTGAAAACGCAATTTTTATATTTAAGTGATTATACATTTATCCAAACATCCTCCTAAATGTTACACACTGGGTCTTTAAATACAGAATACAGATATGGTTCATGTACTTGTTAAGTAAAGAGAGGCTTTTCACAAAAGTTTGATTGGAGAACAACTTAACTTGCCAATAACCTCAGTAATTCAGTTTAAATATTTCCCTATAATTCATATTCTCTATAAAATCATTAGAATGTGACACACCAGACTAAATGAAATGCATTATTTACTTTATTTTTTAAAGCTGTGACCTTCTATGAGGATGTAAAAATGTGTCACGCAGGGAGAGTTTCCGATTGACCATACAACTAACGTTTGCTTAGGATGAAGTAGAGAATATGAAAATGTGGCCTGATTGCAAACAACGTCAAGGTGAGATACACGAGTCCGTTTACAGACAAGCCGGTATTGTGATTTGACGATGACGATGCAACTTTACTGATATCATACTTCCCTGAAGCAGTCAAATACATAGGCAACGTAACTGTGGGCAGTAAATAAAGGACAGTTCAGTTCAAACACTGTGCAGGCTTTCTTTAGTGACAGTTCACCACTACTTCTGTTACAGTATAGTCCGTGTCACTGGTCACGGCAGGTTGTCGTGCTGCAGCTCCTCTGAGGTTCTACCTCTGGCCAAAGTTCAAAACACCATGTTAACTTTTCAAAGGTTGCCATGACGGCAGGTGAGAAATGACAATCTATCACTAAGTAAAAAGCAATTCCATACACATCTGTTTCAACTAATATATATATACATAACAAGAAAATCACATTTGTGTGAAGTACACAAAACAGCTAATCAAGTATATTGAGAAGTCTACTAATTAAAAACAAGAAAACATTTTCATGAATGACATACACAAAAATCCAACACGTCTGTTCCAAAACCTGAAGGTCACTTTAAATGTACTGAGATTTGAAACCAGACTTGTCTGGTACACAATGTGTGAAGTAAAATGGTTCCGAAGTCCTGATAGAGATCATATCACACTGAAAATAAACCGGCAAAACTGTTCCTTTTCAAGGCTGGAGGTAGGTATTCATCAACTGATTAGTCCTTTTTTAGCGGCCTATTTGAGGTACTGTACATATGTATAGGTAGTACATAAAATATCCAAGGCAAAAAACAAAAGCAAGGAAAAGAAAAGTAATTTGACGTAATATCATGTCACTTGATTCGTATTAAACTTTTGCGTGAATCAGTACAAAACAAATTCAAGTTGACACTTTGTCAAACAGAGGTCCCAGTTTGCAGATCATTAAAAACATGTTTCATTACAATGTTCAGACACAAATTGACATCGGGGTGAATGACAGAGGGAGAGAAACAGTACTTGATGTTGGTTAGCTGCATTTGTGCTTTCAGTATCTGAGAAATAACAACTCCTGCCAGAATGTGGGCAAAAGGAAATGTAAAGGCCCATTTATACTCCACACAAAAGACAAAGGTGGGTGGAGCCTTTTGTCCGTTGTTTGTGTTTCGTCCGTCAATGTGCACAGCTTATGATGGACGAAACAGAGCCATACCTGTCATGGTCTATTTCTGGGTTTATTTGGGTAAATTTGCCTCTTTCCTTTGTGTTTTGTTTTTTCGAGGAGGCCAGCTGGGCAGCTGGGCGGAGTCTCTGAGTATGCACCTGCAACTCATCTCCTCATCACTCCACTGCTTCATATATTTTGACCTCAGGGTCCACACTCACCAGTGCGTCGTGTCATGCAGGTCGGTAACATTCTTAGCTCCTCATGTTTCCTTGTTCTAGCAAGTGGATCTAGTTTTTCATTTCACCTTCTCCTAATTCCTTGTTTTCTTTACAATTGGACTCAGAGGACTGCAAGCCGGCCTGTCTCCGGGCCTTTAGTTTATTTCTTCAGTTGGCTTGGTTATTCTGTGTCTTTGTATATAAATCGTTTTTTGTTCCTTTTTTTTTTTTTTTTTTTTTTGGGTTCAGTTGAGTTTCACCATTAATCATGACAAATGCCACTGGAAATCATGGGGGCAGTATAGAGTCCTATTAGTCAGGAAAATGACAAAGAAGAGTCTATATGGGTACTTAAAAATGCCGAAAAGTTTTGAAGAGCGTATGTGCAGAATGGTACTGCTTAAAGAAGAAGTATTTCGTAAGTTCATACCAATGCAAAAGACATATTGGACGGACGGGCGGACATAAAGGGGACAAAAATGGAGTATAAATGGGCCTTAAGATTCTAAATGTGTAACTATTATACAATAAACATGTTCAAGGATTGATTGTAATTCAAGGATGTGTATGTGTGCTTGTACTTAGCAACAGTGTTCAGGAGCTGGTTGTGCCGAGTCAGAGGTAGTTTGAAATCATGAGACTATATTGCATATCAGTGACCAGAGAACATCATCAGGTTCCCTCAAAAGTGAGACCCCCTGGAGTTACAGTGTGAGATGAGTCGTTCAGTGTCACACTGCCGTGAAATCCATGTTATCAAGTGTGTCTAGAGGTAATGTGTGCTTTATTCGTGTGGTTTCTTTCCTTGAGGTTTTTTCTCCTTTTTTGCAGAGCAAGACATGTGAGGATTTCTCTGCAGTGTGACATCAATGACAGATTTAAAGGTTTTAAAGCTACGCTGCACAAACAACAAACTGAATGATGCTATGAACATACAGTACATACACGGGGTTCAATTCATGCAAAAACAGTCGTCCCAGCATCGCTGTGGGATGCTGATGAGATGTGACGTGTCATTTTCTCACAGACGCAAATGAGGTGAATAAATCCATAAATGAATAAATGACAGGGAGCACAAAGCTCTGACGTTCTGCTCTATCGGGCTAAACTGAAACCATCCACACCGAACGTGATTGAGAATTTGTCGAGCAACAAAATTATGTACAAAGTCAACGCAAAAGCAAACAACTCACTTTGGGTGGCGCAACGGACATGATGCGACAGACACGACATGATAGATTGTGACCAATATGTTGTCATGTTAAAGTTACGTGTTGCGCTGTCACAATAAAATAATTGGGATTTTCACCAGCATTGCTGACAAACCGATGTTGTTTCAAGAACAGACAAAACTGTACTTGCTGTGCAAGGTCACCCAGAGCTCTACGATATGTTCCGCAAGAGAGAGGGTGCAGCAAACTGAGTAACTTTAGCCATGGTGAAAAAAATAACCAATCATCTTGGCAAACACGCACAGGGCTTCAGAACCCACGGCACTCAAAACACAAAAAACGATCCTGCAATGTTAAACTTAAGAGGCAATGCGATTCAATTACATTGTGTTCAATGTGAACTCACAGTAAGTCTGTAAAAGCAAGCCTTTTTGTCAGAGACAGAACACACAGGAATACAGTATTTTTGTAAAAATGTAAGAATAATGTATGGGGATTTTGTGGGAAAGCTAATGCTAGCGACTTCAGTGACCCAACAGGATGGATGAGCCCCTGCCCTGAGGAAAGATCTCCATGTCTCCCCATCTTTGGTGGTTTGACACCAGTTTGGTTTGGGTTTACGTCAGACAAAAAGGTCACTATGGTTCTTTTGTTTCAGAGCCACTGCCGAAACATTTAAACACCAAATGTTTGCTCTTTCATGTTCGCAATACAAAACCAGACTGCCCCAGTCTGTTTGCCTGTCAAAGTCTGGAGAATGAGTCAGCCATAGTGGGGGGGGTGAGTGACTATGTCTGCTGCTGTGACTCTGTTTTGAGGGGCCTCACCCACAAACCCCAATTGTTGGGGTGTGGGCCAAGATTACAAATAATGGCTGCCTGTTTCTGTTTCTATTTACATGACTGGTGAGTCTGTCTCTGTCTGATGGAGATGAACTATGTATGTGATCAGCCAATAGGAGCCTGCAACAGCAAAATTACTTTGTTTCTTTCTGACGTTCACGACGTTGCTGCCCTCTGAACGACCTGTGTAGATATATGTATCAAAGGTGACATGTTGCTGCCTGTTCAGTGCCAGATCAGTGTGGACGCATGCAAGGACTGAAAATTCATAGAGTAGATATTTAAAAAAAAAACTATAACTGAAGTCAAATAATGTTGGAAAATGACAAAAATAAGTGGTCAAGGAAGTCTTTCCCCTTTGAAAGACCTGACAGCTGAATGAGGTAGAGGTTTGATGATGTGGAAGCTTAGTCCATTTCCTGGAACTCTCCAGTCTCTTCTTCCTCCTCCTCCTCCTCCTCTTCTTCTTCTTCCTGTGAAAAAACACAACATAATCAGTCAGTACATTTCCATGATGTTGGATGTCAACTGTTGTTTTTATTTGACTAAAGAAAGATCTGAAAATACAAATGACTGTCCTATGGAATTGGTCCTAAATCAAATTTCTCAGAGTCAAAGTAACACACACACAGTGCAGTTGGGAAACTGCTATTGCCAGGGATGGATTATGAGCCAGTGGAGGCCCCTGGAGGCCTATGGGACCCTATAAAGACATTAAAATATCAAGAAGAATGAGGCAGTAGTGAAGATATTGAGATAGTAGTGCAGAAGCTTGGGCTTTATGACCCTGTCAGCACTTGGGAACCTGGGCCTGGGCCCGGTAGGCCTGTTCAGTAATCCATCTTTGGTTATTGCATACCCATTGCAGACCCATACTAATATAAGCACTCTGTACATGTTTCACAGTTCCTGTCCCCAGTAGGGCTGCAGCTATCAAATATTTTAGTAATCGAGTACTCTATCGAATATTCCATCGAGTAATCGGATAAAACATACTTTTATCCTATTCCTCCTGTTACTTTCGCTTTGCTGAGTTTGCTCATTTTCGCTGTATTCACCGTTTCCGGTCCCGGCGTCTGCCGTCCTGTACAGCTAAACTGTCCACACACGTTCCCCAAAGCCCGCTTCTGTCTTCTTCCGCTTTGTAGGGGACGCATAGCCTGTGACGTAAGCACGTTGTGTCACACTAAAAAGAATCCGTGCAAAACGTGAGCTTTAAATTTAATTAAACGAGGCTTCGAGGCAGAGGAAATTCCTCCATCATTTTTTTGAGTTACTCGAGGAATCGTTGCAGCCCTTGTCCCCCAGGCTTTGACTCACACATTATTTTTGTGTGTTTTAACTCTTTTACTTTAGAGAATGGGTTGGCTCTCACATAAAGGTGAGGACAAGCAACACCACAGCTGCTCACTCACTTGTTCACAAGGTTAATCAAGCAGCTAATTGCCAGGCAGCCATAGAGTGAATGGTTAACCTTTAACAGGAAGTGGTCATGTGCAGTTAATGCTGCAAAATAATTCTGTTAACACTATACAGAGGACCTTATGAGAATGTTTAAATAATTCAGTTATATTTACATTGTTTGATATACTGAGTTGTGGTTACAAATTGTAGCAATACGTCAGTTAGAGCAGAGGTTAGAGCAGAGGTTGTTTTTTTAATCCCTACAAAATGGAGAACATTCTGGGAGGCCCTCATGGATGTTCTTTGAAATTGTTTGATTAGATTAGAAAGTAATCCATGAACTAAATAAAAATGTATTCATTACTCATTGTACTCTGATACATTTTGTAAAGAAGGAAAAACATCAACCAATATACAGTATATCCTGATATTTTTAATGACTGAATCTGCAAACATTTCATGAACACCCGGCAGGGTGTCGTGGTCCAGGGTTCCCCAGACCTGTATTTGAGAACCACTGAGGTAGAGATGCAATACTGCAATTAAAACTGTTACATGTACACACACATCGTGTGTAATATATAAAGTTGCAATCAAAATTATTCAACCCCACTGCATTTTAGGTTTACTGGCAAAATTTTCAGGGTTAGGGTTACAAGAACAGTTTAAATAGTTAAATAATACTAATATTACAAGGATTTTATCAACACTATATTTCAATGACTACTGCTGTTTCAAAATTATTCAACCCCCTGAATACAATTCCTCATAAGAGCACATATTTGCAAACCACGTGATCCCTTAAGGGCTTCATTAGTTGCATAAGGTGTGTTTGAGATAGATCACCTCAAATACAAGGATTGTTGACAGTGACGTTCGATTGCATGTTAAAAATATGGCTATGTCAAGAGAATTGTCCAAAAAGTACAGAGAGGAGATCATTCCTTTGCACAAACAAGGAAAATGATACAAAAGATAGCAAAGGCACTGAATGTTCTTAGAGCATAGATACAGTTAAAAGCATAGCTTGCTTAAAGTTAAGGGAACAATGGCTAATCTACCTGGATGTGGTAGAAACAGGAGGAAGCAGGTGGTCAAAAACCCTCGACTGACTACAAAAGACCTGCAGCAGGACTTGGTGGCAGCTGACACTGAGGTTTCAGTTTCCACAGTAAGAAGCATACTAAACTCTGAAGGGCTCCATGCCCAAACTCCAAGACATTTACCACCACTGATCCAAGAGCACGAGAAAAGTCTGCTCCAATTTGCTCAAAACTTTATGTTCTGTGTAGCAACAAAGCAAAATTGGAAGCAAAAGCTTCACTCCTTCTGTGTGAACCTGCAGTGTGTGGAGAGCATGATGGATTCAAGTATCAGGAATTCCTGGGAGAAAATATCATGTCGTCTGTGAGGAAGCTGAAGCTTTGGCATCACTGGGCCTTCCAACAGGACAATGATCCCAAGCGCACGTCAAAGTCCACCAAGGCTTGGTGTCAGAAGAAGTCCTGGAAGATACTAGAGTGGCTATCAGAGTCGCCAGACTTGAACCCCTTTGGAAATCTCTGGTGGGATTTGAAAATGGCGGTTGCAGCATGCAAACACAAGAATATTAGTGAACTGAAGGCGTTTGCCCATGAAGAGTGAGCAAAGATTCGTCAGGAACGCTGCCAGAAGCTGGTGTCTGACTATGCATCACATTTGCAGCAAGTCTTAAAAGCAAAGGGTGATCTACTACTAAAGATGCTTGTCATGAAGGGGTTGAATAATTTTGAGACAGCAGTAGTCTGTCAGTTTTTAAATTAAAAGTGGCATTTTGTGTTGAATTTGGAGAAAACACTACTACTTACTCGTGTTGAGCTTTTTAAATTGTTTGATTTGTTTTTATTGCAAACAGCTGGTAGGTTGTACATTTTGCCAATGAACCTAATTTACAGTGAGGGTTGAATAATTTTGATGAATTTCTCAAATTTGGGTCTGGGGACCCATACATATGTATTCACTTATATACACACACACACACCGTCACATGTTTGCACTTCTATCAGACCCTCATAGACATAATACATTCTCTAGCCCCTTACCCTAACCTTAACCATCACAACTAGATGCCTAACCCTAACCCTAACCTAAACCCAATTCTAACCCTAACCCTAAAACCAGGTCTTAACCATGAAAAAGCCCTTTTAAAGGGTGACAGAAAGTAGGAACCAGCCAAAATGTCCTCACTTTGTCAAAATGTCCTCACTTTGTAGGGTTCATACGATTTTTGGTCCTCACTCAGCAGCAAGTACAAGAACACACGTACATGTAAACCACACACAATGGCTTGTGCTGATAGCTGCTTACGATACAACAGACTGACTCTCGTCACTGTCCATGGTGCTCCCAAAATTGTGACAACATGTACGTAGCTTTAAATATCTCACTGTGTTGAAATCAGAATAGTACATATCTTAAACAAAATATTTCTTTATTCAATCAGGCTGGTGTAACCTAAAGTTGGCCATATTCAGCTCATATACAGTAGCAACAAAACTGAAGCAGGAATATAAAACTGTGATTAAATCATTTGGTCCTGATAAATAAATAAATAATACATAATAATCATGTCAGTACATATAAAAATAATTACATTTACCGAAAAAATCTAGGAAACATTGTTGAAATGTAATTAACATGAAACATATTTTATTAAGCATATTGTATTATTTTTATGGCCTTGGCTGAGGCTGACTTGCAGTACCCCCAAAAGTCCACCAGTGGGCCACAGCCAAAACTAGGTTGTTGTCTCAATCTGATTAATATCAAAACACTGCTGTCCATGTAAACATAGTCAGTGTTGAGTGTTACCTTTCGCAGAGAAAATGTTGCCTCCCTTCTTAACAGCAGTGGTGCGCAGTAACCACTGTGATCGCACAGAGATCTTCCTTTTCTCTCGCTAATGAAATGGATTTTTGTTTCCACATGGCTTCATTTTATGATGGGAGGCTAACTGATATAATTTATATCCTACTTCCTTTCCCAGTCCGTGGCGGTGCACCCATTCAGCCAGACGTTGGCTGCCCGAGCCTCCTGCATCCTGCAGCTCCAGCTCCATTCATTAGTACTCACACGCTGTAGCCTTGAATGGGCCACTAAATGCTGCCATGTGTGACGAGGGCAAATGAGAGCTTGTCACCCCTCCCCTCCAAAGGTACACCATTTCACGCCATGACGCTTACTAGATGATTTTTGTGCTATTTTTGCGTGTATTGGCGTCTACCGTGACAGTGTAGTTAGACCAACTCGTCCGTGGTTTCCAGAGTGGCCCCTCTCGTGTTTGCCCACATCTCACACCAATAATCAACTAACTGACTCTTGGTGGTTAAAATTAAACACCATCCATGTGTATCTTGGTCACTAAGAAGCCTTGCTTCCACTTTGTTATTCCCTTTTCGACCAGGACTCAGTGTTCAGTGATGATTTGATTTATGGGCTGCTGCTTTTTTCCCCCCGCTGCTTGAATCTTGAATTTTTCCTTGTTTGTGTAAATCATGTGTCAGTACCTAATCCAATCACACTTCAAAGTACCCTGAACTATTCCTTTAAACAATAAGCTGCAGTGAGTCTTGCAATCGCAGTATATTGTTGTCCATGTTTTTGTCTTGTTTACAAGTCTGTGCGACGATACGGTAATCATGTGTGCGGCGGTGTGGTGAGTCCGGTAAGCCACAGCAGTGGCTGAAACTTCATCTAGTGTGTGGGCAGTGTGGACGTGCAAGGTTGTAGCTTGAGGCTGGGTCATGCATCCACCCCACCCAATTGTGTGCAGTGGAATGGGAGGGGGGTTTGAGGTTGTGTATGGGGCGGCGGTGGTGGTTAAAGGGCTGCTGAGATAAAGCAGCCTATCAAAGCGGGGGGAGAACTAAATGACATTTTTATGGCTTGCAGCTCCCAGGGCCTCACAGCACCTCCCGACTACCTCTGCACTGTTCCCACACAGCCACAAATCAGAGGCGAGTTATGCATTCACACCAAGAGGTGGCCCACACCAGTAAAAAGAGGGAGGCTGGTGGATTCCTGGAGTGTGAGAGAATGCTGGGGGTGAGGGGTTGGGGGAGGGCCTGTGTCATGTTTCACTCACTTATTACCATTAGGCTTTTGTTGGCCCTCTGATGTGGGCACTCACACTGGCGACACAAAATGACATCTAATTATCTGCTACATGTGAATGGGGCTGTAGTGGAAGAACCGCAGCCGGCTTTGGAATTTCTCACCCGGAGCACCAGGAATAACTCACAAATGTAACTCCTATATTTGCAAGACGTGACTTTTGCCACAGTTCTCATCGGGCCAGGGTTTGAGTCATAGCGCCAGCAGTATAGTGTTAGCTTTGGCTACAAGCACAGTTACTGACACTGATCATCTTCCAAGTCTCAGAGGGCCTTGACAAGCAGCATCATTCCATTACTACAAAAAAGTCAGTGTGTGACCCCATATGTTAGCTCGACAAAATAAGGGAAGAATAGGAGTAAGTGAGTCTTGTCCAGCAAAGCTAAAGGCAGAATTTCGATTTTTTAATTTGCACTGCAAAACGTCATCTTTGAGCTGGGATAGGTGATCAACAGTACATAAAAATGGAGGTAGTAGAGGGGTCTGAGGTCTCTAGTTGTCAGTTTTTATGTAGAGTTTCTTTTAAGTTATACCCAGGATTTGTGAACTACCCAGGTTAAAAAAAAAAAAGAGATGGTGCTGGCCAAAATATTAAGATCAAAGCTTCAGAACAGGAGTTTGTGAACAAATAGTTGATGTGTTACTAGATTAGTACTTGGTGGCCAACAAAGCATACTTTACTAGGACACAAACAGAGTATGAGTCTGGAAAGGGTGTAGTGCTCGACCAATTTAAATAGATGAAAATGACTCTATACGCTATTAGACAGACCTACAACCAATCAGACAATGTCAATTCTCTGTCTTCATCACAGTAAGCACTCCTCTAGAGTGCCAGGAGGTTGTGATTGGTTCCCTTTTTTTTTCTTTTTTTTAGGAGATTCTTTAGCCAAACATGTCTGCAGAGCAAAATCAAATTGTGTTCACCCAGGCTATAACTTTACCATAACAAGCTGCATTCTTTTCTAAACACGACCAAATCTTAACCATAACTGTGTGAGGCAGACATCATGCTTCTTAAAAAATGTCTCTTGTAAAACATGGTCAGTCTGGGTTTTGAGGTATGTTTCAGTGTGCAACAGGTTTATAGTTTACGTTTCTGTGTCGTGGCACATGCACATTGGTTAGGATTTCTTACCTGAGCAGGCTTTTTCTCAACGACTTGTTGTGGCTGCAAGAGAGCGGAAAGGTAGAGGTTAATGGCGTTTCTCCACTTTCTATCATGAGCAGGAATAAGTTGCAGCATCATGCATGTCATTTACAGCAGATGTCACACAGCGACTTGAACATAACAGTTCAATGACTTTAAGCTTCCTTTTCCACTATACAGTTCCAGCATGGCTCAGTTCGGCTCAACTGTACTCGGTTAGGTATCAGTTCCTCCTCAGCGTGGGCTAGGTCTTCATAGAGCTACACAAAACTGCCGTGATGTTGTTTTATACACGTCACAAACACACAAACTAATGACAAACCAGTTCTTTTAGTAGTACTGAATCATTAGAATCAATTAATTAAAAAGATTAGTTCAGTACTTCCTGCATGACCGGAACACAGACTCTGTCTGACACAGGCATACGTTTTCAATTATTCACTTGATTATATAAAGTCAATTATCTACTTTGCCTATTTGTATTATATTGAAAAGATACAAAACAAATTGTTTTATCAATGATTGCATTTATAAAAACAAATATTTATAGCCCAATGACTAATTTGTGGTGCAACTATTATTGCAAAGAGGCAGCGACAACAAATACTTAGTGAGTGGACTTCATGAGTGCGCAGAAGTAATGACATTTAAGAGGTTTCTTGAATGCATCTTGAAGCTTATCCTCCAAGTTAAATGAGCTGGACTCATAGGGCTGCATGTGTTTACACTGGCATTTCCTGACATAAAAATATCACAGACCACAGACACCATCTACTAAAATCCACCTACCACATGGTGGTGGAAACGATATGCCCACATATGCCAGCAGGAAATATGAAGCTAAAACTCATATGTGTGAATCAAGAAATATAATACACTGTACACTGGGCTTTAGGTAGATAACAATCTACTTGCAATTTTCTTAAAAAAAAACAGTATATTGTGATTTGATGTGCATTACAACTTTGAAAGTCAAGCTTGAGTTCAACATTTTCCATGTTAAAGATTTAAAGCAAGACTGAGCATTACATGAGATGATATTACAAATTTATTACAACTGTACTCTAATGCAAGGATGAAAACACAGATATGAACATAAACAGGTACACACATGTGCAAACACACATACATATACTCTGCACAGGACGTCAAATCAAATGTACAAAGCTCTACCAATGAAATGTCAAAATATACATCTCGATAATGTAACTTTTACTTGCATGTGACTGCATACAATGACGTCTATGGGATGAAAGACACTCAGCTCAGTTTGCTCATGAAAGGCAGAAACCGTCCAGAGCTACAGTACCACCACGTCGCCCGACTCGAGGTGGGGGGGGGGGTGGGGGGGGGGGGGTGCAGGGGGGGGGGGATGCAGATACAGGAAATACACTGACAGCCGAAAGAGAGGATTTCCCTGAAGGAGCGCGACTGCATTGGACCGAGGCACAGACTTTCCATGACGTCGCTGTTGGACATCCCGTCACTGTTCGGATCTCTGGCCTTGGATTTCCCTCTTACACCATCAAGATCAGACGCCGCCCTACTTCCATTTGGACCTTTGGACTGAGGCCAAAGACGTACGAGTGCAAATCACTGTAAGATCTTTCCAAGCTATTCTGCTTGCTCTTACTGTATTACCCCTATAACCTTCTGTTAAAGACCTAGGTCTAGGCAAAGTTATGTTTACTTATTTTGGACTTGAAATAAATATAACCCTCTTTTTTATCAATATAACTCCTGACTCCTGTCTGCTGCCACGATTGTAACAAGTGCAAAAAAATCTTACATGTACGTAGAATATTTTTTGTAACCTTTACATGAAACTCCAAAACAAAAGTAGAGTAGAAAAACATGTAGATACAACCTGGATTTGTATTTGACTTAGGTCCGGTTTCATTTTGGCCTTTAACAGGCAGCGCACACACACACAGGAAGTAGCTCTGGATCAGAGCTGAACAGCTGAGTACTCCAGCAGCGCCGGGAATGTCGTAGGGAAAACCGTACAGTTCCTGATGCTTGTAAGCTCGGCCAGCTGCTGACCTTAAGAAGATGTCCCTAATCCTCCACACCCAGCAGATCAGTTCAAACAGCTGGTGTTTTCTTTGCCAGCTCTGGCTGGAATGTCAGTGGGCTCAAACACAGTAACGGAGTCCATGTCAACACCGGATGGGCCCTGCATGAGGAATGCAAGCAGCGAAGGAAACATTTGGATCGGAACGGTGTGAACGCACACACACACACAAGCACACGCTGATTATTGACAGAACAGCGTCAGTCGCTGTATCTCTCCTACACAAACACTTGTGGTGCTCTGGAGAGAAGTTGCTGATCTCATTTTGTTTGCACATGCTTACGCCGTTATAAATAATCACTCACACCGATACCAACCTAAACGTTGAAGGTTGATTTAATTTCTTATAAGAAATCTGTCTCGATTACACTAATGATATTGACTGGCGATTATATTGACTAATTATTTCCTGTCTGGAACATCAGCTTGTATGCGTTTTAAAGCAAGACAGTTCATGGTACATACATGGCAATTCTGCAATAATCAATACATTGCAATGTGCAGTGCTGCACATAAGTCTTAGGCCACCATTAGATTTGTTTTTTAGCAATGCCGTAATGACCATCCTGTACAATTATTTCTCAATCACTTTATTGGAACACGTCCTGAAAATATGGAGAAACACATATGCAGTTTGAAAATGACATCTTTTTCAGGAAAAACAAACAACAAAAATGCTTGTATAATATCAAATATTTAGTGTGAGCTACATTTCCACTTGAACAATAACACAACCATGGCTCTTTAAAACCTGGAATGGAACCCTAATGTTATTGGTCAAACCTGTGTTTCTCCTACTATTTCATGCCAACAAATAGCTGCTGTGAAAAAGGTCTATTATACCTGGTTTACTCAAGACATGTTGGAGCATTACATACACATGTTGCACAAGATCATCTCACTGACAGGTTGATCATATAGTAGAAGACTGACTTTTAGTCACATCTTTTCAATCTAAACACCAATGATCACAGCACTGACATGAAAACAACAAAGCTGTTGGTGGCCTGAGACTTATGCACAGTACTGTAGTCAATCAAATAGTCATTCAATGATACATAATGAATAATGTCAAACTGAACAGTACAAAATGATTCTTTCATTATCAGTTAATTATCAGCTTATGTGCAGCCTCACAACAGGAAATACTTTTCTTTCTGTCCTTTGACTATATTTGAATTTGAAATAAAGCAGTAGAACTATTCCGTTTGTTTTTGCATTAAGGTAAGACACGTTTTTAAGACAATGAGGTCTTGCCTAGTGAGCAAACTAGGTAGTAGTTTAGGAGCAGGTGTAGTGACTCACGAGTAAACCGATGAAAAATCGCATGAAGGGTTTTAGGACAGTGTTTGAGGAGAAGTTATGCCAACTATGGCTCTGGTGCATCACTGAGCCATATTTTGGATCCGCCTAAAACATCCTGAAATGAAAGTGGAGAGAAAGTGCTCTCAGACTTTACTACATTATTCTTTACTCCACTGTAATATTTTTTTCACATTACACTCTGGATATTTCTTGGGTTATGGTTTGGATAGTATTTGGATTAAACATTTCAATTAGATATTTTCCACAAATCGTTCAAGCCTTTATCCTAATGACCATTACAGAGTAATACTTAACAGTCCTAGTAAAGCTTTGATTTAACACAATTCAGTTTTATTTGTGTAGTGCCAATTCATAAGATACATTAGCCCCTTTTTCCACCAAAATTACTAGGAAATATTACTACAAGAACTTATGTGCCCCTAGTAATCTGTATATTTTGCGTTTCCACCGCACCTCAAAGTTCTTCCGTGTTGTTGATGATGTACAGTCAAAACATTTAACACGCCGGTGGATTGCTTGATTGTGTTTGTTTCTCAAAATCCGTTTCATGGTAACAAACAAGAATAAACTATAAAATATTTACAGACGTGTGGAGGGGGGTTGTAAAGGTGCTTCAGTGAGATGGTGGGAGTGAAAACAGCAGCAAGCGTGTGTGTGTGTGCATGTGTGTGTGTTCTTGTACTTGCTGCAGAGTGAGGACCAAAATTCGTATAATTCCTACAAAGTGAGGACATTGTGGCTGTTCCTCACTTTTTTTTCCACCCCTTAAAATGGCTTTTTCAGGATTAAGACTTGGTTTTAGGGTTAGGGTTAGAATTGGGTTTAGGTTAGGGTTAGGGTTAGGCATCTAGTTGTGATGGTCAAGGTCAGGGTAAGGGGCTAGAGAATGCATTATGTCCATGAGGGTCCTCACTCGTGTGTCCGAAACCCACTCTGCTCATAGACAGACGTGATTTTTTTTTTTTTCCTCCTCATAATTTATTAGTTTCTTCTCGCTGTGCATTGATGTTCATGAGAAGCTGCCGGTGTGCAAAGGCCTTTAGAACGATACTTTCTTTTATGCCAGGGTCTCCAAAAGTCCCAAATAACTCAAGAAAAAGACACTAGATTTGTCACTAGTCAATTTTTTGAAAGAGTTGCGAGAGTGCCTGAAAACTCACTAAGTAATGCAACAAAGTCGCTACGTTCGCAACAAGGAAACAGCTGCAACATGTGTTCCACACAGCCCCACCCCTCCAAAATTCCTGGTAATCTGAAAAGTCTCTAGTCATGAGTAGGTACTAGATTTACCCGGGTAAAGTGTTTCGTTGGAAATGTGCTGAGGTTTTTTTAATTAACCAGGTAAATGAGAAAAATTCCTATCGTTCCTATTATCTCAAGGAACTTTACAGGGTCAGGTCAAGACGTTAGAAATATTACAGAGAAACCCAACAGGAACACAATGGGCATGCACTTTACAACAAAGGAGAGAAAAAAAAACTTTTAACAGGAAAAAATCTCTGACAGAACCAGACTCAGAATGTATGACCATCTGCCTCGGCCAGTTGGGGTAGGAGGAGAGAAAGAAGTGGGGAGGGGAAGGGGGTTAGTGAAAGAGAGGTGAGTGAAAAGAGCAAAAACAGTTAGAAAGGAGTTCATCTACAGGCCAGACAGCGCAGGCTAACAAACAGTTATGTAAGGCGTTTGAGCCAATACTTCCAAAGGAACAACAGGTACACGGTTGCTGAAATGACAAACTGAATGACCACAAGGACAAAGAGGTGAACCGTACTCCATTTTTAACAGTCTGACAATAACAAAACCTACAGCCGCAATTGCAATTCATCCGCATATTTTCCAAAATAAGCATTAATGAAACCCATTTAAAGTATAGAAGCCACTCTAAACCTATTCTTTTTCAAAATACGACCCGTTTACCTTTTTTTTCCACAGAAGGAAATTACTTTCTTTCACAGGTGACTTAGGATTCTCAAGCTGCTCAGCTCAAAAGGGCTTTGGAAGAATCTTAGCATGACGGTCATGTGGGCAGCTTCAGTCAGTTGATGTTCAAACAAAATAAGGCACGCTAAGGTGTAAGCCAGCCTGAAAGCCAATCCCTCTGTGGCTCCAAGAATGCACTGCTCCAGTCTCTCAGCCCCACAACCACTCAACAGCCTCTTTCCAGAAGCCCTTTTCTGACCAAAAAGAAAAAAAAAATTTGCCTCCGCTCTGTTGAGCACCTTGTACAAACCACCATTCACAAAAAAGTCCCACCCATCACAAGAGGTGGGCCTCTCTCACCGTGAGCCCCTCTCTATCACCACAGTAGATGTCCCAGGGCGACTGACTCGCTGCAGTCATATCACAGGTCCTCACAGTGCTTGGCTTGTTCAGCGCAGGAACAAAATACTTTATCATTAGGATTCATAGCTGCTTCTGTAATTATACAGCTTTTGATGGGTGCCACTTCACAAAGACATGTGTGAAGGCCCTCTTCATCCAGGTGCATGTTCAGAGTCTCAGAACTTTACCACATCTTACCATAAATCATTACAGTGTCCATGAAGTTGTGTTCTTCCATTAAAAGTGGCACTTTAAAGACTTTAAGGCAGGTAAAATTGCTCTGTACCTTACTAAACTTCAAACTTCCACTTCAAACATTGGAAACTGTTTACTAAGACAAGTAATCGCTGGTTTATGTGGATGAACATCGGGTTGTACATGCTTATTAATCTTAATGGAATATTGTTTGTATTAGTCTGTATTAGTTGGTCCACTAACACATTTTTCTTGCTCTTTTATAATTAGGGCCTTCATTGTTTCCTTCATTGCACACTAGAAGCTTCACTTCGTTACTACACTTCCATTAGAAATGTACAAGAAATCTAACTTAATATAGAAAGCTGATTTGAGAGGAACCAAGATTGGTTGCATGCAGTCCATTATTGTGCTGGTGTCATTTGGACATTTTCTGAATAAAAGAAAAATGGCACAGCCAGGGCATAAGATCAACCCAATGAGCTGTAACATCATTCTAAAGACAGTAGGGTCAGGTTAAAAATGGGTCATCGGAAAATCCGCAACAAGTTGGCATGTCCCCCTGGAAGTTTTACTTGAATTTTCCTGAATATATTTTATTTGTCCCTCAAATCAATTTTAATGAGTTTCATAACAAACAAAATTAGTGGAATTAATCTATTTGCATTGGCACCTGTCGGCTCTTCAGACACTTCCAGTACATTTTGTATTTTTTCTTCCCCCATTTGTTGCTCAGTATTTCCTCATTAATATTATCTGTCATGATTATGGATGCTGCCTGCATTGGTCTGTATGGTTCATCTGCAGCAGGATAGGACTCAACAAGTTGGAGCAATTCCTCACGTTCACTCAACCAATGGTTAACATCCTCCTTACATATGTTGCTGTATTTCACAATGGTGGGAAACCATTTATCTTGTCCGGGTTAGGGTTACCTTTTATCATGTTATGGCGCCGCACGAGTGGCAGCTAGTTACAGTAGCTCCAAACACTTTTCTCTGTTTTGGTGTGTTTTATCAGCACTTGTCTCAATCAGAAGTATGCAGCTATGGATGTACAACCCATGGGAATATGCATTTGTCTTTTTCTAGCAGGGAGCAGCTATTAGCACTGCGCAACATGAAGGTACTCCCCGTGGAAAGACCGGTGATCCCAGCGGAAGTAAGGAGATGCTGAGCCGGTATAAACCATACACACCATCAATTATTATGGGAAATGTGAGATCTGTCCCAAATAAGACGGACTCGCACGTTACCTTGGACAGCTTTTAATTCCTGAGAGGGGACAGGAAAGCAAAGTAGAGCGGTAAGAGGAAAATGTAAAATGCCACACCAGAAAATATAAAACATTGGACTTAATGTATGGGAACAACAAGGACGCATACAGCTCCTCCCCCCTCCCCCATCCCCCCCACTGGGCCGTTCCGACCACAGCCTGGTTTACCTGTCCCCTGCATACATACCTATGGTGAATAAACAACCACCCACCAAAAGGTATGCAAGGAGCTGGTCTGAGGAGACCACTATGGCACTGAGGGACTGCTTCCACACCACAGACTGGGATGTGTTTTGTAAACCCCATGGGGAAGACATCGACAGCCTGACAGCCTGCATCACAGGCTATATTCATTTCTGTGTGGGAAGGTTTCCTCAACAATAAACCTGGGGGTGAACCCGAACTAAACTAAAAGCCCTGCTGAATGAGAAGAAGTGGGTTTTAAAGGGGGATAAGAAGAGGCAGGGACAGCAACAGGAGCAGCAGTGGGGGCTCTGCATCTAGAGACCAGGACTGGGCAAATTAGCTAAATCAGTTTTTAATAGTTTTGACTGGGCCACTTTTTCCCAAACCGCCCCCCCTCTTCCCCACAACACGCCACCCCCCTCCAGCCCCGACCATACAGATACACGCACCCTACCCCCGGTCCCCCCTCTCAGCAGGAGTCACTCCACACCTCTACCCCCCAGTCTCACCATAACAGCTGACCAGGTGAGGAAGGAGCTAAGGGGGCTCAAGGTGAGACAGGCTACTGGCCGTGATGGCATCAACCCCAGACTGCTTAAAGACTTTACAGATCAGCTCCGTGGTGTACTTATGCACATCTTTAACCTGAGCCTCAGTCTGGAGAGAGTTCCACTCCTGTGGAAAACGTCATACCCGGAACCACCTGCACATCAACGGCAGCAAGACAAAGCGGGTGGTGAGGGACTTCAGAGGGAATCCTCCAAAAACTGCACCGGTGAACATCCAGGGCTTGGACATCGAGATCATGGAGGAGTACAGATACTAGGCTGGACACACAACACAGATGTGCTGTACATGAAGGCATGAAGGACCACAGTTATGTCCATATGCTGAATAGACTGAGGACACTGTTAAGGGCATTTTATGACTCTGTGGTGGCATCGGCAATCTTTTGTGCCGTGGTCTGCCGGAGCCGTGGAAGCTCAGAAAGGGACAGGATGAGACTGAATAAACTGGTCAGAAGGGCTGGTTCAGGCTTGGACTGTACCCTGGATGAAAGCAGGATGCTAGCCCCATCATCAATCATGGACAACCCCACTCACCCACTGCATGAGACTGTGGGGGGCCTTAAGCAACTCCTTTAGCACCCATGGTGCAATAAGGAACGCTACCACAGGTCATTCATCCCAACTGTCAGACTGTACAACACCAAAAAAAACTGCTATATTGTGCCTATTACCTGTAAAGGTTATTCTATATTTATATTTTATACTATACTATTTATACTATATTTGTACTCCTGTACTGTATTTATACATACCTTGTTTGTCTCTTCATACCATTATAGGCATTAATCGGCCATACCTCATACACTGTATAAATGAACATAGCTATACATATAATGCACAATCATACCTTATATTATACTATATCTATACTATGTTTATAGATATTTACATTCTATTTTTATGAAGTCTGTTCATACCATTGTTCATACCATTATTTATGCATCTATCTGTAAACAAGGAAATACTTCTATACCTCATACATTGTATGTAATGCCCTAGAAATGGCTTAGTAAAGAAAAATTAATTGTAACAACACGTCACTCTCACTCACTCATTTTCTACCGCTTTATCCTCCACTGAGGGTCGTGGGGGGGCACAAAACGTCACTGAGCAATACATTGATTTTTAATTTACGCAGCAGTTATAATTTCTAACTCAGACAAACAGCAGACAAAAAAGACTGCAGCCCAAAAACAACAAGGGGGCAACAAGGAAGGCCAGAAGAAAGAAAACACAAACACATAAACACTTGAGTTGCCAGACAACAAGACTGTTGACATCCTCCTCTGGACAGTGAATTACAAGTAATTTATATAATTCTTTAAGACCCCCATATTAACTCAACCTCTCTGTTTGTTATCAGTGTGAAACATAACCAGTCCTCTCCCGCTGCGCTCTCCTCCAAGTTCATGTTTCTCAGGAGAATAAGTGTCCTGGAGTCACACGAGGGACCGTAAGAAACCGTTCAGATCTGGTTTTAACATCCATCTTCAGAGATCTGATCGCAGGCAAGAACAACACACTGCATTCGGGAATTAAAAATGCATCTCCTCTCAAAAACACACTGGCATAATGTCTGCTCATGAGAAGAAAATCATGTTTTTAGTCTGAGAGAGAGAAAGCAAAGAGACAAGAAGAGTCAAAAACAAAACTCTACTAACACTGCTCTAAAGATGAAATAAGATTATAACCCTTACAAAGAAAGAGAAATTGTTGCAGGGGATGCAAATAAATGAATGTATGAGCACTGATTAGTGTAAAACACTGTGAGACTGAGGATGACAGCTGAGGAGGCAGTCTCTAATCCGTCCTGAGGACAGATTGTGTTCATGCACGCTCAGGCATGTGACCACATGCATCCTGAGATCTGACAATGAACTGGGGACAGATGTGGAGTTCAGCCTTTTACTAATCTGCAGGTGACCAGGACAGTTACTGTTAACGCCAGTGAAGCCAATTACTTTGTTGAAATTGTCAATTTACATAATTTTTTTTTTCTGGCTTGTGTCCATTTACATTTTAAACAAATGGGTGTGATCATGGCAGGCAGGATTATGTGGCAAACGCAAAAAACCTGGGCGCCAATTAGCGTCTAGTCTGGTCAAGAGGGCGCCGGTCGAGAGAAATGAAATAGGAAAAGAACAACACTTAGAACACAGCTTAAAATTATGACACAATATTGTATCATTATGTCGCAATTAATTAACAATTTCAAAGTAAAAGTGCTTATTTTGATAAGAAAGTGTACTCATCTCATCTTCTACCGTTTTATCCTCCACATGAGGGTCACGGGGGGGGGGGGGGGGGGGGGGGGGGATGTGCTGGTGCCAATCCCAGCTGACATAAGACAAAAGGTGGGGTACACCCAAGACAGGTCAGGGCCACATAGAGATAAACAACCATCCACTCTCACATTCACACCTACTGGCAATTTAAAGTGTCTATTTTACCTAATCCCCAGATCTGCATGTTTTTGGACTGTAGAACCCTGTGCCTGTTGGTGTACGGGTTTGGGAAAACCACTATGCTATCTGAGTTAATGTTAATATTAACCAATGAACCAAAAAGATGCCATTCACTGTTTCATTCCTTTGTTGTGTGTTTCGCTAGCTGTTCAGCCTGCCCCAGAGAGTGAAAGTAAACATTTAGACTGAGGGACTATAAACTCACCAGCAGCTTATTTTTCCCTGCTGCTAATTTGGCTCCTTTCTTTTGTGCTATTCCCACACCATTTGTATTATGTATAAAGTCACAATTATAACACATTTGTTGAAATTATATCATCTACTACACTGTGGGGGCAATAATTAAAAATGCTCATGTACTATGATGTTTCAGACGTTAATCCATTGTAATGTCGGACAAAAACAAAAAAAGACGTGTTGCAGGAGCACACACATGCAGACTGCATTTTATTTCCTGCTGCTCAGAGATATGGGAGGGTAAAGGAGAAAGTGGGAGTTTCACACTAACATATCCAAGGGGAGCACAACCAGTTATTTATTTCATTGTATGCATGACAACTGCAAGTGAACAAATTGGTGGCACAACATATCAAGTCCATTTCTGTTTATCTGACGCTCTAAAGCAGTGTTTCCCAAACACTGGGTCGGGACCCACAGATGGGTCACAGGAGATTTATGTGTTCATATTTTGGTAATTAACTTACCAAACACCACTTGGTAAATTTATTTGGTAAGCAATTCAAAATATTAAGTGCTACATATACGGTTTGAAATAAGTCACAACATCCGCTTTCGCCTTCTCCCTTTAGGGGTCGCCACAGCGGATCAACTGCCTCCATCTTGTCCTGTCCCTTGTGTCGTCTTCTTTCGTCACAGTGTGCACAGATTTGCTCTGGTTACAATCAATATTGGGATTTGTCTCAGGTGATCAGACGATCGGCTTTGTTTCAACTTAATGCCTCTCTAGACAGGCGTCAGCCTCAGAGGTTAAACACCCGGTTTGTACCACAAATTAGTCAGAACTGAAGATACCTCAGTTTTTCCAAAAATGCTCAGGTGTTAGTTGTTAGCAGAGCAGGGTCTGTCATGGCTAAGGAGTCAGCCACAAAATGTGTTGTTCGCCTCTCAGTATGACCAGATATTTAATTTCTCCACGTGGGTTCTCACACTGACTCTCCAGGAAGTAGGATTATCCCACCAAAAGCTGTCAAATAAATACGTAACCTGTCAGTCTGTGTAACTCTTTGCTTACTCTTTGTGGTTCGTTTATAAAAAAAAAAAAAAAAAAAAAAAAAAAAAAAAAGTGATCAGAACTAAAAAGGCAACAAGGTTAAGTAAACTGAGTTAAGTGCCCTAAAAGACGTGTCTGCACAGGAGGCATTTCAGCCGCACCTCATTTTCATGTCAAGCTTCTCATGGACCAGATTTGCTCCTATTTTAAACAATCCTGTCTGCACAGACCTGCACACACTCTGCACCTAAACGTGACCCATACTGATGCATTTTTGTTCTCCTTTGTGCTTAAAACAGTGATTGTTTACTGTCAATAGGTGGACTATGCTCCCTTTTACACAGGCCCATATCTATAACAGTAATTGTCATAGCTTATAAATGTTATAAATTTACAATAAGCATTTTGACACACCGGGGGGAAACAAGAGAAAAGTTACTCTACATGACGCGCTCTAAAAAAAATAACAGGAAGGCAAATAGTGCTTTTACCCAAAAACATGACAAAGTTTGTTATTTAGTGCTAACGTTAACTAAGTGCTTATTTGTCTGTCTAGTGTTAAAAATAATAATATTTATACACACTGTATATGTATATCCCAAACCTTTGGTTTATCCTTAATCTGTGTGAAGCCAGTTCGGGTTCGGGATCCTGTTTGGGTTAATTGGTGACCCAATTTCAGATAAGCAGCTGACGATGGATGGCTAAATAAATATATTATATTCCATAATTCAATATGTTCTTCTTATAGCACCTGCAATTAAGTGTGTGTGTAAGTGTGAATCCAGCTCAATCCAAAGTGTCCTATGTCCAGTCACTCCCAAAGAAAAGGTCCGGACCTCACAGAAAAAATAATTTGGGGCCACCAAAAAACATGTACATGTAAAAACATATCTTGTGTACCTATTCAAATATAAGGGAACCACAAACCCAGCATACCCATGTGGGTCCAATCTGGGTTATATTTGGGCTGACAATATGGGTCCCAAGTTGGTTTGTCCATGGTTTCCATGGCAGCCCCACCGTTTTTTTGCTCCTGGGGTCCATTTCATTGAAACCATATGAGACCTTCATACATAATATGCCCACTTCAAGCCCACGTCCACTTAGTACTCACTTAGTACCAAGTTAGCCTAGAAAGGGAATTAAGCAGGAATGGGTTTGAAATAGGCAAATGTAGGTTGGAAACCACATGAAAACCTGCTTATTGTCAGCCCAGATATAACCCGAATGGGGCCCACGTGGACGTGTGGGTACTACGTAGAACTTAAATTGCTGTTCACGCGTTTTAAATTGTGAATTTGGGTCATGATAGTGTGGCGTCTTTAACAAAGTGAGTCCCATGGAAAAGGCTCGGGAAGCACCGATGTACACAGTGTAAACATGTACATATGTTAGAGAGGCGTTGTTGCACTGCTGACCCTGCAGTCTGAGCATTAATTAGCCCATAAAGTAGGAGCTGCAGCTGTTTGCTCTGGTTAACCGTTAGCGGGCCGGCTAACCTTTGGACGTCCTTTGAAGCCGAATGGATAATTTGACCTACTGAGTTCAACCTTCCCTTGAACAAACACGTGCGCGTGTGTGGGGATGAAAACGCCTGGCTTCAGATGAAAACGCCGTGCAGAGTGCAAGGCTGTTAAAAGCCGGAATGCTTTTAGCATTTAAACTGTTAAAATGTAACTGGCTTTTTCACATAGAGGGAGCACTTAGGCAGGTAAACATTTCACGTGGCACATTTGTTAAAAAAAAAAAAAAAAAAAAAAGGTGGGAATTCACCTTCTGCTGCAGTGAATGATGCGTTAACTTATTTCGGTGGTTAAAGTATAAACTAATTATAAACTGGTTCACTACTTTTAAATTATCATTAGTCAGTATGTTTAACACTAAACCGTGGAGTGACAACTTAAATTTTATACCTAAATTATAGTATTTAGAAATAATTATTGGCAAGGGCAACCAGATAGACCAATTAATGAAAGGACTGCACAAAGGAGGCTAAAGTTAAATCATTTAAACAAAAACTACTTTTTAAGATCTAAAATATTTTACATCAATTAGAAGGTTTATGGACGAAATCACTTACAGTATTTGATCAAGAAAAATGATGAGATTAATAGATAATAATGAGGATAATTGTTGGTGGTTGCCCAACGTTTAAGAGCAACTGAATAAGTATAAAAAAAAAAACAACTTCAGTTTTTCATACTGAGCAAAAGAGTCAGGTCTGTAGCGAGAGAGACAAGCGAATGACGGTGACTGAAATACTTGAATTCTGATGTACTCCTGAAACCAAGTCTAACTAGAATCTTTTTACACATAATATCGACATTCTAAAGGGCCACGACATTCGCTAAGTAAATTTAACACTTGGCCTTGGGCCAAACCTTTGGCAGTTTTTGCATCACTACCAGCAGGAACCTCAGTTCGACTCCAGGATGTTTTTACTTTCGCTTCCCACATTTGAAAAATATACCTGTACTTCCTAGTCTTCAATAGTCTCAAATTGGTCCTGCTAGTGTTAATCTTAGTTACAGTACAGGTGAGAGATTTTAATGATGAAAAATATCCTATTTTGCCTGCCTTGAACATTTTTTCCCTTATGCTACAAGAGGTATTTTGCAGAGTTGAATTTCAAAATTCCTTCTTATTTCTATAATTCCATACATTTCAGAATCTGTACTTTCTTTGTTTTACCTGAGAAAAGAAGTTGAGTCAGTGCTTCTTCCGTGTTTTTCTATCTGGACTACAACTTCTGCTCCACACTCTCTCTGTGTCTCTCAGTATAGCGGCGCCTGGATCTGGTGTCACCCGGAGACATTCCCGCACTGCACACAGGAAGTAGTTTGGTTTATGTCAAGACAGATGGAGGCAACGGTGAAACTGCGCTAGTAAAGTGAGACGGCTGGCGACAGGTTGGAGTAGAACTGAACACACAAAAGAGTGCACTCTGCTGGATTACACTGTAATTACTCCAGACAGTCTGATGCACCTCTAAACTGGGATTATTTTGACAGAAATTGTGATATGATTTGTGATATCTATACATAATTATTCAAATTTTCATTTAAAAAATGTATTTAAAATGATTACGGCGTGATATTTGCACAGATCTATGGGAAACAGATGTTTTCCTTCAATCTGTAGAATATGATGTGTATAGGTCGGGACAATATTTCATCTTACATGGTAATTTGACAGACATTTTGGCTTGCTGCAGTTTGAAAATTGCAGTGGGCCAGACTGCATATTTGATAAAATTAAGATTAATTGTTCAGTCCTAGATTTAGGTGCTAATTTCAACTTTCGCCCCCCAAACTTTGAACAAAATTTTGGAGAAGTCAACGACCTAGAAAGCATATAGAAGAAAAACAAACCAAGAGAAAACACAAACACCAAATGAAGTGGAAAAATCACCAAAACACCACTGTCTCTGTTTCTTTCCTCTGTAGCAAAATCATTTATCAATCACAGGCCAGTCCTGAAATACTTTGGCAGTTATTATTATTATTATTATTATTATTATTATTATTATTATTTTTGATGGTAGTCCCCCTTCACCATGCAGCACCCCTACCCTCTCCATTCTGATTCCCCCGACACCCCAAACCCACTGCCGATGACTTCCTAACCAGAGTTAGGAATTGCACCTATCAGGGTCCAACTGAATCCTTTACTCAGCGGGAATTTGCCGAAGGGGAAAAATGTCTGTCGTTGCAAAGAATGTAGAAAATTCCTAAAAGACAAACAGCTTTTTGTGGGGAGTTTTTTTTTTTTTTGTCGCAGACAAATTGGATCGGCTCCATTTAGGAGTCTCTGCTGTTTGAAGTGAAATCTGTTCCCAAGTATCTGAAAAGAAAAGTGTTGGGGGGGGGGGGGGGTTGTCAATGTCTATTCAGACTTTTTTTTTTTTCCAACTCTTTCTTTTATGGTTATTGAATCTGAGCATACTTTGGCCTTGCTCAGTGTCTCCTCTGTTTGTGAGCTCACCACTCGTCAGGGTCTTGGAACCATTTAATCCAAATGTATGCGACTGTTTTCCAGTGAGCATGTGTGGCTGCTTTGGAACAGGAAGGACTCTATCCATTGCACTCAGCTCTGCCTTGTTTTAACAGAGCGTCGCAGATGTTATGAATTAACCTGTAGTGTCTGGAACAGCTCACTTCCTGCCTCATAATAGGGGCAGCAAAAATACTATAATACTGTAAATATCCATATCTATTTAAGGAATTTGCAAGAGCTGCTTTATGTGTGTGTGTGTGTGTGTGTGTGTGTTGCTGGGGGGGGGGGGGGGGGGGGGGGGGGGGGGGGGGATCTCAACCATCACTACACAAACTGCTGGGGCAACACAGGACAGCCGTGTAACTTCCGGTGTAAAACAAACAGTGAATACAGGGGTGCTTTAAATAAGTGCTCTGCGCCTTTAACAGCCGAATGATGTTTATGTTTAGAGTTTGTGAGCAGGTTTATTTCATTGTACCTGCAGTAACTCAGAGTGTACTTAGTTTTGTTACCTGCTTTTATAGGCAGGTAACAAAAAATTGAAATAAAATCTGCTAACTTAGAACAAGTAACATTTGACCACTTATTATATTATTATTATTGGCCATGTGATTATTAAAAATGGCAAAAAAAAAGGACGGATTGAGTAAACTTACATACATAAGTAATAATTGTCCAAATATTGTCTAATAATGTAAACATTTAAAAAAAAAAAAATATCCAAAAAATGGCCGGATGGTGTAAACTTGAAATTTAACAAAACTTACATTTGTCAAATACTTTTATTTGGATTACAAAAAAAATATAATTAAGTTATCATTTATTGAGTTTCTGAAAACTAAAAATGTTTAAACACAGAACAAGTAATCATTTTGCCAATTACTGAATAATACTTGTCCGTGTGACCTGTGGACGTCCGCTAAGGTCCTCAGGAACTCCTGATGTTTGTCGCACTGTGTACAATCCCTGTTTGAACGGAGGCCTCTGCTGGATGGAATCTAGTCTCCCCAAGTCTGGCAGCAGCAGTGGCTGCAGGAAGGTGGGTGGTTGAGAATGTGGGGAATGAAGTAAAGATGCCCCCCCCCCCGCCCTCAACAGCCACCCCAAACTCCTGTCTCTGCGGTTTGGAAGGTCTCGCTTTCATATAGCCTCAAGAAAGGAGTGTGCCACAGCAGCACCGACTTAAAACTAACTAAAACTACCACAACCCATGAGACACAGATGCAAAAGCCAATGTAAAAGGCCACAGCGTAATGGTAAAACCTTGTTGGGTTATCCGATGTGCCGATCATTGTTACTCACTAGATTCCAAGAATCAACCCATGACGTAGACGTAGCAGTATGAACAATGTTTTCGGTTGAGGAAATGTGTGCATATTCTTATCTAGACATGAAATGATTACTGAATGAATTACCCTGTTTTGTCATAATCAATGACTCAATTATGTCAGTTCAAAAGTGAAAACGTTGATGAATACCGATTCGTTATTCGGCGCTTTCAATGAACAGATTTCGTCATCATTACATTCAAATGGGTTCACACAGTGCCGACTAGGCCAAGCAGCGTTCAGATCTTCTTCTGTTGCATCATGACATTTCCACGCTGCACGCAGGAATTTGTGTTTATGTCTGGACAGACAGAGGCAACAGCAGCAGCATGACACGACCAGCAGGTAGAGTTTGAGTGAAAGCACAAAGAAGCACTTTTGGGAACTTTCAGAAGAGAATTCTGCTGTGCAGTTTGACGCTTTTTCTCCCCACCCAGTCCTGCAGTGCTGCTGTATACTCACACACGCTCCCTCAGTCAGGCCTGCTAATATTTGAGAGAGTCTGTTTTCGGATTAAGGACGTGGCACACAAATATTACATTGTTTCTGTTCATAAAGACCAAACGGAGGCAGAACGACAACAATAACAGCAACGACGACAACAACAAATCACTAAAAGTTACACACCGCCGCTTCAATTTGAGTTAAAGTCATAAATAAAATTGAAACGGAAACTTTTAGCTGCTTATGTAAAATGTATAGAAATTTAATTATTAATATATTGATCACAGGCCTCTGAATTGTATCAACATGAATCCCATTGTAGCTGATGTTGAGACAATGTATTACTCTTAAAATAGTTAAGATCACTGTATTATATTGTGCATCTTGATAAAACAGTATAATAAAAACGTATGCCATTATCAAACGTTGTTCCTCAGAACATCTGAGGGGAAAATCCAGCGAAAGATAAGGAGACAGCAATGATGACATATTAATAAAATGGATGTTGAAAGGTTAAGTTGTCACATGATGATGCACCTTGAGTTACTGGGTTATTTTGTCAAATTGACACTAAAAAGAAATTACTCAGGCATATGTTATCTGAACACATTCTGCTGAATCTTAGTCCAGTTTGTGCGGCACACATTACCCTAATCCAACCCCTGACTCACTCTGGACGCATCAGCCACAAACTCTTGAACTTGAAGTTCCATATTTTCTCCGTGAAGCATGCCAAGGCTATAAAAAGCTTTTTAATAGCTGACAGTGATGGTAATCTGACAGTTACACCTGCCTTTACACGTGCACACTTAGAGAGGGGAAACATTTTTAACAAGCTGCTAAGTTTCTGAAGTACCACCCGTCCATTTTCCATACAGATTAACCTTTGACGGTTGTAAGTGGAGCAGGAGTTAATCCCAGTCTATTAATCTAATCCCAATAGGAATATTTTTCATGGAAGGAAAGCCTTTGCATTTATTGCACTGAAGCTTTTCACAATCAAGCAATACGTTTAAAATTGTTTTCCCTGAATTGATCTCAAAATTGTAATAATTTTCAGCATGTCCAATATTTTATAGAGTTATTTTGTCCAATATTCAAAAGAAAAATTTAATACAGAATAATAAAATATCAAACTGTAGATCATAAAATATACATCCATGATGTTTTTTACTATTTACTCTTTACTTACTATTTACTATTTTACTCTTGGAGTGCGCACCTTTGGGACTTTTCATAAAACTAAGTCCTGAGAGCATTGGTCATAATTTCCATCACTTTTGGAAATGATATAGGATCCTAAGTATGGAGGTAATAAGCCACGGATATAAAATATGCCAGTGGTTTGATCCACGAGCAGATAAAGGTGACTATCTAACGGTGGTATACAAAAGGCAGTGGTGAGTAACAGCTTAAAGATTTGTGATGTTGATGGAGAGGCTTTTATACACTCTACATCGCCACAGTCATTTAAAGGCCGTTGGATTTCAAAATATGGAAAAGACAGATTTACTTCCATGGTCTTTGGACTGTGGGAGGAGGACAGGTACTCACAGATCCTCCCCACACAAACCTACACTCACACAAAGAAGAATTCTGTTCATGAGGACAGCCTAAACAAAGCTTTCATTATTATTATTAACCTTAACTATAACCAGTTAATGCCTAAACCTAACCTTAGCATACGCACAATTTAAATCTTAGCCCTAAACTTAACCAATTCCTGAAAAAATAGGTTCTGCTGCATTAAAACCCGGTTTTGGTTTTAATGACTGGTCCTGTCACGGTCAGTCTTGTTCACTTCTTGGGGACTTTCTTTGTTTGAGTTGACAGTGTAGTCGCTGCATCAATACTTTTTCAAAGCCACTGGAAAAAACCTGGAATTAAAGTGTTCTCTCCTCTGGTTTCTGATTCCACTGCTTGGCACCTGCTTTCATTCCGACCCTAAGCCAAAAGCATCCAATCCTAAGTGAGGACGCCACACTACATTAAATCCCGCTTGCGCTTCCTTGCTTCACTTAGTCATTTCCGCATATTTAATGCAGAAGGCGCGAGTTAGACACACTGTACTCCATTTAAGAGGAGGGAGGGTTTGCACTGACACAGAAAGGGGAGATGGGTATTGGGTGTTCTGAATGTGAGCTACTCTTGTATGTGACTGTGGCGAAGCAAACACAAAGAGGCAGCTGTGAGGAAGGACGGCCCGAGGGCAGGGAAACAGTTTGGCTTCCAAGCCCTGGCAGAGAGGAAGTGTCTGACCAGTGGAAGGGGCACAAGTACAGAGGGGCAATATATATTCTCGTTTCCTTCCTCCTCTCTGTGCAAGTACACGTGGTGCAATTCCGGCTTGAAATTTGCTGGAACGTGACCAGAATCCTCATCCTTCCTTCACTTACAGCTGTACGAACCGTACTATCGGTATCATCATCTGACTGAAATCACTCGGTCAAAGAGCAAAATCCGATGTGAACGTCTCGCCAAACTCAACCAACATACTGCAAAGAGAGATGTGCGCCGCCACAGTCACAACAAGGGCACGAGTCAAAGCTGCAAACGTCTGCCATAAAATTGACCGCGTTGTTTCTGAAATCGCGGTTTGTAGGTAGATGGTACGTGTCTTTGCACAAATGTCTTTTCAACAGCTGACTGATATCAGTAATGGTAGGAATTCAAGGTTAACTGCAATCAAACCCACAACGAATGTCATTTTGCCATCTCTTATACAGTAATAATATGATCTATATATGATCTCATTACAGGTCCAACATGCAAAATTCTGTCTCACAAGGCGTCAGGAGACAGATATTACACACAATACCATTGACCTTCTTGCTGAGAGGCGACAATGCTATAGCCACTGCCCCACCATGTGGCACCCTATATACCCCTATATACAGTATAGGCTGCTTTAATTGAGGTTATTAATGTCCATGTGATTTGCACATTGAAAGCTACAAGTTCAGGTTGTCTTGTATATGATGCATATGATTATGAATTCACAAATTTAACTTGAATGCAGCAATAAACACAGGGAGACCTAAGCTGTTCAGCGGTGGCAGAGGATAGTTCTAGTCCAGCAGAGGTGACTCCATTTCCAAAGAAAACTTATGGTGTAGCTAGAAAAAAAAAAGCTTCAGACATGGAGAAAAAGAAGATTAGGGTTGATATCGGTCTGATATTCTCGCTGTAACGAGCTTTACATGTTTAAGAGGTTTGCCAACACCTCACGTAGTCAAGGCCCACAATAGGTGGAAGGAAAGAAGGAATACCCACCTGTGAACAGTTAAATTGGTGGGGAAATCCCACACCAGTCCACCACAGAAGAACAAGGATGCAAAAGGCATTTTGTAGTGTAGGTAATGTTTCATCTGGCTCCTCCTGACGCAATATTGTGTCTAGTTTGAATTTGGCAGTAGCAGTGAGCTAAATGAGCTTAATCGTGCTAAAAACCTACATACATAGGGTTAGAGTGGAGATGCAGGGACAATGACAATTGGACTACCAGAGTGCACAGTGCACCTTTAACTCAAGCTAATTCATCACAGCTTAAGGCTCAAGTGCAAACTGACCTAAATTTTAGGAAAACAACAAGGGTCTTATTCCCTTGACATTAATTCTTCAAACTATGAAAACACCTTTTGTCGTGAAAAGAATGCGTTTTCATTGTTGCCTCAATGCAAACAGGGACAGGCTTCCCTGTAAAGGAACCAGCACATAAAATCGAATGGACAGCAGCCACTTGGCAGCAGAAAAACGGAACTGCTGTGCACAACTGATGAATGCAGTCTATTGGAGAGCAGAGTTGCCTTTCAATCGCTTACTAGCAGAGGAAGCAGGTCAGCTGGTCGACATCCCAGCACCTGCACATAGAGGAACAGGACCTGCGGCCAAACAGTGGAGGCGCTAGAAGACATACCAATGAGACACTGACTCTAAACTCTGCCAGGTCTGACTACCCCGGCTGTGGCGTTGGTGCAGAAAAAGGTCTACACTAGATATACTGACTTTTAATAACTTTTTTGGATCCAAATGGGTTAGGGTTTCAAATACTTGTTTTTAGTTATTTTTTATCAGTTGTGATGTCACCCGGAAGAATCTGAACTCTCCGGAATTGCACTTTGTTGATGTTTTGCAAGTGAATGTTCAGAGGTGTCACCTGCATCTTGCTGCTACTGGACGATTAAAGCTGACGATCACACACTGGGGTCAAATCGTGCGTGTCCTACTTGATCGTCTGTGTTCCTCTATAATTCACAAAATTGACATCATGTTCAAATATTTACTGACATTGCAAATTTGACATAGTCTCAGTTCAAACTCTGTTCTTTTTGTGCCTGATGGAGTCGCCCCCTAGTGGATATTTAATATATTCTCATTTCCTAATGGCCACAGACAAACCTGGAAGACTACATCCATTCAGCAAACTATGGCTCAATCCAGTTTCTCTTTTTTACCCCTTCTACTTCTGATACACCATCAAAAGTCTCAGACGGTCTTTGTGTGCCTAAGGCCTTGACAAAAGGCTAATTTAATTAAATCCATCTGCTTCTGTCTACAGTACCATCAGAAATATTACTCTTTTTTTGCAGCTTTGTAAACCTCACTCCCCACACCCACAAAATCAGATACAAAAAAAAGTTCAGATATATTACTTTGTGATATATTACTGTGTTCATTTAAGTAACACAAACTTAGGAAATGGGACAGCAGCAGACCAGCTGCTCTTGTGTCCCCGTCAGCTTAAACCGATGATTTTTCTCTATGGACTTTGGTGCAGGAGAGTGAGTGGTTTTCGTTTCCAGTTAGAAAAGGCCATCTTTAATAAACAGTCAACTGAGGCTGTGTGCCAAAAGGATAATGAGACCACAACTCAGACAATTCAGTTGACTGATCGTGAGTTCAATTGATATTTACCCTACATACGTTCAAACCACACATTAACAGTCATTAACCCTAACAGGACATACGCTGCCTGGTCTGCTGACATTATACTCATAATATGGGAATACTTTCTTCAATACACTCTATATCGGCATCATCTCCAACCCATTTAAAACCCACTGCTGCCTTGGCTAATTTTATTTAGAAGCTGTCAACACTGTAAAAGGATGAACAGAGCTGAAAGCTAGTGTTTTAGTGAGAAAATAATTCTAATTTCTAACGCTTTCTCTTCCTTGTTTTTCAGGTTTTGAGATTGTTCCCAACCAGCTTTGGGGGATTCCATGAGAGAGTGTTATGTTGCTATGGAAACAGAAGGAGGCGGAAAAACATGGGTAGTATGGAGGTATATAGGTTACAGGTCAGTGTGCCACTCCCTGACATGAATTAAAATAAAAAAAAAAAAAACAACTGAACAGAGACATTTACAGTGACTTTCGGATTCATGCTCTGCTCCTTATAGAACACTGAGCTCTCTCGAATACTGTAATTCTGAATTCTTTTGGCTTCTGTTCCAATTCTGTCACTTCCTACACTTCACATTCTGTATCTTTTATGTTTCCTCTCTTTGTAAATTTGATGTCTTGCTTATAATGTACAGAACTTGTTTCTGCACACGTGACACCTACTGCACATCTGTCCATCTTTCCTCACTCGATATAAGGGTCTAAGGATAGAGGGTGTCACTTGCTGAACAGACTGTAAAGCCCTTCGAGGTAAAATTGTGTTTGTGATGTCGGGCTATATAAGTGAAATTGCATCGACTTGACAGGACTCAGGCCTTTAGCAATAAACTGTGGTTACACTACACATTAGGATACGCATCTAACAAGTCGCATTATCCTGCTGACAGATCACTGTGCTGGTAAAACATTTTCTTCAGACACGGTGTGGGCTGGCCACATCAGCTGGAATCATAAATTTACATCGTCCTGATGCGACAACAACGAACGACGACGTTGAACGCAACAGACAGCACTGCAACATTACTACTTTAAAGCAATGTACAGCACTTTAAATAAATGTAATATTAAAATATACTGAATTTCTCTCGTGGTGGCACTGAAGACGTTACAGTGCAATACTCATTGTTTCAGGCTTCTTGGCAGTTCACCTGGTTCTTTCCCACATGCCCATTGTGTGTCACTGGGACCCAGTGGGAGTTTCTCCCAAAGACATTAGGCCTGAAACGTTATCCTGGCAACTGTGGTTGTTGAAGGAAGCCGTGAAAGCGGAGGATTCGATTGCCCCGGCATGTGAACCGAGCGCCTAATTTACTCGCTGTAGATTTTAAAGCCGCCGCATGGAGCTAACAAGTCTCAGCGTGAGCTTGTACCAGCAAAGCAGCAGAGTGTTAACAATAGTGGAGATAGTAAATATGCACCGTTGATTCTTGGAACACGCCATTCCTTCCAGGGAAAAAAAGGGACATAAAATACACACTTTATGACCCTCCAACTCTGTTCTTGGCGGCTTTCGCCTCTTTCTTCCCCCCGTTGCACATAAAAAGGCAGACACGATATATATGCAGGAAAAAGCCTGTGTTCCCCTGCATCTCTCCTCGCACTTCCTGGTGGCACTTTGAAATGTGTGCTGCTTTCCCCTGCAGTATCAATCAGGTCTGTTGCTTTTTGGAGCTGATAAACACTGAGGCCTTCAAGCTGTCAGTGGAATTATTTAAGTATTCCTGTGGCCGACGTGGAGAGTAAACATTTTCATTGACTGATAACGCAAACAGTTTTGAATGCACACACACACACACAAGCAACATCCAGAGAACACACCGAGCAGATTCAGGACACAAAACATTCAGGCGGTGAAAAATACCACCAGTACTGGGAGAGTCCGTCATGCGTTGAAGTGATAAGAAGCAAGTGTGCAGAAACTAAAATCACACACAGCACTATGGCCCCGGCTCTTCTCGCGTTGTGTTCACAGCATGTGCCCCAGTGTCCATCACACCAGCAGCACACAGGTAGATAAGACAAAACACTGACTCACCCACTTCCTGGGTCGTCCCCTGGGTCTTTTCACCCCGGTCGCCTCTGCTTTCTGTGAAGAGACGACACAATATCAAGCAATTAATTACTGAAATCAAAAAACACAACGAACAGTGAACATGAATATATCTGTTAAGGATTTTTCATCAATATAGACAAAGATAAGGTTATTATTGAGGGTGTTATGGACTAAAAATGTGATGAATCCTAACTGCACATGCCATTAAAATATTAACAACAATTGTAATGCAAGTTGGGTATAAATAGAACAATATATTGCAATAGATTGCAGTTAAGTTAAGGCACGGGTGTTTTAGGCACATTTGAACATGAACGTAAGAACAATCATTTTGTGGTATGACATAAAAACATTGCTGCAGTCAATAAATGTCAGAAAACAGTTTGTACAATGCTATATTGACCTTTTTTATCTTGTTGTTAACAAAAACTCTACATAGATTTTATGTATTGAATATTAGCCCAGTCAAACTGAGACACATTTATTCATTCATTATTTACAGCCTGCAATAATTCTCTTAGGTGATGACCTAAATACTGGAGCCAGACACAGGTAAGTTACAGGTAAGTTGATATTTACTCGGTTTGGTCAACAGAAGGGCAGTCGGATCAGGCAACAGTATCCAAAGTGAAACTGGCACACAGGCAGGATAATGCACAAAAGAACGTACATATTCCAGTGAGATGAGACAAAGACGAGAACACTGACAGGAGAGTAATCTAGACCCAGGTGAACACAATCAGGGCAGGAAATGAAACAAGACATGATACACAGGGGGAGGAAAAGTACAAAATAAAACAGGAAGTAAACTAGACAAGACAGACAAAAAACCCAGAACCACTCAAAGTATAGAACTGAGTTCAAGGAAACAGAACAGAACCCCCAACTCTAAAAAAAGCATCAAAAAGAGACATTCTGACATATGTGTGATGTTAAGCAGTCTAAATGCTGTAAAGGACCAAAGAAGAATTAAAAGGATAGGAATAAAGATAACAGGAAAAAAACAGTAATGCAACACTACAGATACCATGTGCCATGAAAGCACCAAAGAAGAACAAGGACAGATTAGAGCAGCAATGCAGCAGGACAATTGCCAGCAGGAAGAAATAATGCAACTGTACAAATGCCAAATACTGAAGAAGAAGAAGAAGAAAAAAGCAGGAATGCAATACTTGGGACGTCATCGGCCATAATGAATGAATGAATGTTTATTTCGGTTCATTATCAATAAGCAAAACCAAATACCAGTACAGAAACTTTGAGGGTGCAGGCAGAACCCAAAGCTTTTTAATCCCTTCCCCTCTTACTTTAAATGTTAATATTAGTATCTAACAGGCAGACAACAGGCACAGATTGTTAATGAAATCATTTCTGCTGTTCATATATTATAGTGTAGTGGTTAGTTCTCTTGCCTTTACAACAAGAAGACCCAGGTTCACAACCCAATCAGAACAAGGACCTGTGTGTGTGTGTGTGTGTGTGTGCGTGTGCTCCCACAGTCCAAAAACATGCAGATTTGAGGATTAGGCCAATGGGACATTCTAAATTGCCCACAGGACACCCAATGATTTTTAACATTTCATTCTTATCTTGGGGTTTTCAAACAAAAATGTTCCTCTCAGTTGGTATTTGCTTTCCCTTATTTTAAACAACTTCTGGATATTTGGAGGCAAATGATCTCTATTATCATTTATTGTTAAACCTCTTCCTATATTACGCTCAGTAGCATTAGTAATAAATATTGTCAATGAGTGTAGCACTGTTTACGGTTATCCTGCCCAGGTGCATGATTGTGGGGTACAATCCCATGCAAAACATTGAATTTAAAAAAATGAATTGTTTGTCCATGAGGATTTAAAAATCTATATTGAAATCATCTTGTTATGAAGTGAGTTGTACATTTCTGACAATTTATCCTTGAATGTGTCAATGTTGGTTCCTACATACATAACTTATGATTATATTTTTTTATTTTCTCTAATTTAATTTCAACAGTACCACATTGCATAACATTTTGTATTGCAAATACAATTTTTTAAAGATTTCACTGTGGTTGTGAGACTTAATATAGTGTGCCCTTTTGTAAAACTGTTAGTAGTAAAGAAATCATATCCATGGCAGTTTGTTCTTCATTTACCACTTCTCAAGAACTGCTATGACAGAGATGTTGTATTTTAACAGTGTTGGATTTTTGAGTTGTTCATACATAAACTTCTACTGTTGAATTACTGTTGAATACATTTTTTACTGATAATGTCCCATCATTTGTAACATCATTTCAAAATTGTTCCTCTGTGTAGTAGTTGCACTGCCGATTCATGTTGAGGTAGAAATTCATTCCGCATCATTTAGGGGAAGTAGTGTATTCTTTATTTTGCGTGAAGTGAGTGTGAGTACAACCTCCATCACCATCACTTATACACATTCAAGTCCACGAGTTCTCGTACGATAATGACTTTTGCTTCCACTGGCTTTCCATTTAGTTTAATCCACACCTTACAATTTCTTGTCCACGTTGCTTGTATTTTATTTAGTTTCTTGAGAAATCTGGCTTGCCTGACAATATGGATATTCTTTTTCTAAACGTTCATTAATGTAAACATCCGTTGCCTGCACAGCAAGTCGCTCTTGGCTTTCCTAATAGTGAGCCGAATAATAATGGCTGGTTTTGCCTTGCTGTCCTTCCTTGGTAGTACAAAGCAGGCTATTATTGCACTGATGTTGATGCCAATGTCTTTTTGATTCAAAGAACTGGACTACTTGCTGCTCCAGGGAGTACATTTCTCCCTGGATGAACAGTGTCTGGTGTTAATTCCACTCACAGTTGCATCATCCATTCTTGTATACTGCTCCGATTCATCCACTCATCTTTCTAATAGACAAATTTTCTTTTCTCTTTCCCAGTATCATTTTCTTTAGTTCATGCATTTCCTCTATTAATTTAAGCAATTGCATCTGCTGTTTAGCCACATGGGCAATTTCCTTGGACTTAGTGTTAAGTGAAAGTTTAAGCTCCTCCCGTTCGTAGTCATTCACTTGTTGCTTCTTTGGTGGCATTTTCCAAGCTCCAATCATCCGATCACAGTTTAGGCACTGATTCATGGAAGCCTGGAATTGCTTGGAGGTATGTCAGGTTTTCCCTCATGCTTTGAGCTTATAGTTGTCAAACTAACAAAGAAGAAGAGGAAGTAACTAATAATGCAACATTGCCGATGCCAGCCACTTTCAAACACCATCGAGGAAGACTTGAAATGAAATGTACTGTTCAAAAAGCCAATAACAGGTTGTGGGGGGCCACAATGACCTTGACCTTTGACCAAAAAAATCCAATCAACCCATCCATGAGACCAAGCAAAAATTTGTGCAAAATTAAAAGGGATGCCCTCAAAAGTTCTTATATTCACAAAAATTGGACTGAGAGACAACCAGCTAACATAATGTTATTATGAACACCTTCGGGTTTCTTTAAATGCAAACTAGAATAAAAGTGCATGTACACTGTGAAATTTATACATGTAACTGGAATATTCCTGCATATTTCGCTAGAGGGGACTGAATTATCCTTACTGTTTTGGTGTTTAAAAGGGATTTATTGTTTGTAGGAACTGGGAGAGGTTGGACATTGTGGACTGTCTGGCACAGAAACTGTAGCCCTGCCGTCCTCCACAATTAACAAGTCCAGACAAGTGTCAATAATTCATTAGATGAATCTGGGCTCCATGGCTGTTGGCTGGGAGTCAGGTGAAATCTTAGTCAAATTGCTGAGCAGCAATGAATTTTGCAGACGATGACCAGCCAAAGGCCTGTATCAGTGATACGGTGGTGCTCGTGCGTGCATGTGGGCGTGTGTGTAGCTTTGGGATGGTAAACAACACCAGCTCCTTTGTCAGCCTGAAACTGAGCACACAGCCTGTTCACATGGCAGCAGTATCTTGAAATCCCTTTAGCTGAAGGCTTGAACTGGTGCGCACATCTCTGAAAGTCCTTCGTCCACTGGAGCACAAGCAGAGATAGAAGTCTGGTGACATTCATCATCCATAAACGTACTGATCACAAAGGCCTTCATACCTTTTGGAAGCACCAGTGTTAAGTGTCATTTGTTGATACTGTATGTAAACTATATTTTGAATCCTTGGTTTTGGATGGGAGTTCATCCACTGCACACAAACCTACACCTGCAACCATGCACCTGTTGGACAGTGACTGACACATGAACTCTTCAAAATTTTTTTACTCATGTTACTCATGAGTCAAGGGAGAAGTAGACTGGTTTTCTCAAGTACACCCAAACCAGTGGAGTTGCTCCTGTGATGGGCTTTCAAGAGAACACAGCTTGATGCACTTCCACATTAGCTTAATGTTCTGGATCCCTTTACAATTAACTATTATATATGGCCTAATGTTTGGGGGCAGCCCATGGCCTTAGTGCACAGGGTCACAGATTTGAATCCTGACAGGTGAAGGGCTGGGGTACATCTGCACAAGGTACCCCAACCTTCATTGCTACCCATTGATTGGGACACTCTATAATGACCCCAGCAATAGAGAGTTGCATCCAATACACCCCTAGTGTTGGTCCTAAGCCCAGATAAATATGTAAAAATATCTTTCAAATCAAAATTGCAGCTCACTAAGCAGGTGATCCGCTGTGGTGACCCCTAGAGAAGGAGAGAAAATATATGGTCTAATGTGCGTGTGGAATACCTCAGTGCAGAAGGGTGGCATTCCTGGTGTACAAGGGTGTTTAGAGCACACAGGTGTGGTCATGCAGCTCCTCAGAGAACCAAGAGAGATCTGGTGGTGCTCTGGATAGATCTGGTCAATGCCTATGGCTCAATGCCCCACAAGCTGGTGTTGGAAACACTGGTGAGGCACCATATTCCATCCACAGTAAGAGAGCTGATTCTCGAGTTCGACAGTGAGTGCAGTCTTAGCAGGGTGACTATCATCAGATTGGCACAGATTGCAGTTTGGAATCATCACTGGCTGCAACATCTCACTAATCCTGTTTGCTTCGGCAATGAACATGTTGGCAAATTCTGCTGAACCAGAGTGCAGAGGCCCCAAGTCCAGGTCCGGAATTCGATAGACCACCAATCCATGCCTTCATGCCTGAGGAACTGACAGTGACCACTCAGTCAGTGCATGGAGGCAGATGGATACTGACCAGGTTAGATAAGATAATGGGATGGGCCTGGATGTCATTCAAGCCAGAAAAATCAATATCCTTGGTCTTGAAAAAGGGCAGAGTGGTTGACAAGTTCCAGATCTCAGGAACACCAATCCCTACCATAGCTGAAAAGCCTGTCAAAACCCTGGGTAAGTTCTTAAACAGAAACCTCAGGGATACATGTCCTACCCATGAAATTCAAGGCGTAGGTCTATGAGCACAGGATTCAGCCACAGTATCTTTGGCTGAATCCTGTGCTCCTCTTGAGTTCTCGATCTCCCCCATCACAGGCCACTAGTGGCTGACTCTAGTCACTAGTAGACTAGAGTCAGCCACTACCTGAGGAGATACCACAGAGTAACATCGTCCTCTATGGAAACACCTGCAATCTGACACTCCCCCAAAATCTATTGAGGAGGAGTTTAAAGTTTTGCGAGCGACAGAGGTGCTGCAGCTCCGGGAATCAATGGACGCAAAAGTCTCTGGGGCAGGGGTGGCAGTCAAGACTGGCAGGAAGTGGAGAGCAGAAGGAGCAGTGGAACAGGTGGAGTCCCGTCTACAACATGTAGTCCTGGTAGGGACTGTGGCCAGAGGAAGGACTGTGCTAGGAAGCGTCACAGCCCCAAGACAAAGCATAGGGGAAGGAGTGCAGGCAACTAATCCAGAACGAAGTGAGAGCAGCTGTGGAGGAGGAGAGGTCAAGCGGAGCAGTGGACATGAGACAGCAAGGTGCCTGGACTAAATGGAGCAAGTAGTTGAGAGGAAGATCAGATGGATTGCCCAGTCCATCCAACCTGCACTGCTGGGACTTAGTCAATTGTGAATGAGCACATAGTGAATTGCTGCCCAAAAGTTCTGGGGAATGCTTGCATCATGACTGGGTACTTAAAACCATCACAGAGAGACTCTGTAGCACCATCGCCATCTGCCGAAAGTCCATACCTATGAAGCAAACCATTAGCTTCATCAGAACTGAACCAAAGAAGAGCCAAAGAAAACATCTAAAGGAACATCGGGCCTTCTGAACACTGCACAGGACTGGCAACTGACAGCGGACCTAGGCAGGCAACTCAAGTTCCCCAAGCAGGTCGTCAAGACCTCCCTCAGACCTGACATCATGCTGGTGCCAGAGGCAACAAAGAATGTTGTCATGTCATGCTCACCATGCCATGGGAAGAGCAGATGGAGGAGGCCTTTGAGCAGAACAGATCCATGGATGCGCCACCAGGGCACAGGCTGAGGGCTGATCAACCTCAGTCGGGTCACCTGAGGGAGGCTGTTTGATGTTGGAAAGATCCGAAAACAGCCTATAATCTCAGGAAATATCACTGATGATGTTTTTTAACAACATGTTAACCCAAGCCATAACCTTTGCACAAGCCAAACAATTGGTAAATGTATGTGCTGTTAGAAAACGTTTGACTGAAATTGGACTTGACAAAAATATAACCCATGCAGATAATGTGATTGGGAGTTTAATTACTATTGTATATATTCATTTAACTCAACCCAAACTGGCATAGACACTCTGCACATATTCCACACTTTTTGCCATCGGGCTTTAACCCCAAAAAAATAGGAACAGGCAACCAATTAGGTTGTTTACATCGAAGGACAACCTGCTGTTTTTGTCATCAAGTAAAATGACAAGCAACAGTTTGGAACTTCCAACTGAAAAGATGCTGTGTGCATGCAGTTACAACAAAATGTTTGTATCATGATGTTCTATACCAGGTCTTCATTGTTGTGACACGTGACATTGTTGACTGACCAATCTGTGTTAATCCCAGTTCTCTGTTTGGGATCCTGCATTTTTAATGTAGAAATGTAATGGTCTGAAAGACAACACCTTGTTTAAGTAATCATCAGTTTGTTTTATAAGCAAAGAGATGTTACATGTCTTCAGGAGGGAGTCGTGTCTTTTTTTTCTTCTTTCAGTGTGATACTATAACAACCAGAGCCCGAACAAAACTAAAATGTATCAGTATATCGATCTCTTTTTCCATAAGGTATGATTTCATCAAAATTACTCTTGGGTTAGTCTAGGTTAGGTTAGGTTATGATAGGTTTGTTTCAGATTCACAAAAAGCCAATGAGAATGTGTCAATTGTGGTTGAAACTTTGATCAAGGCATGTTTAAATAAACATGGCATCTCATGTTCGGCAAAGAAAACATTTGCAACCATTTTTGTAAAATGATCCATATAAGCATCTTGAGCAGGACCACCTTTGAAAACGATGTGAGTTATTATTATAGGAAGATTAATGCAACTGTTTGCTAAAGTGCCATCAATGTGGTTAAGGTTTGGTTAGGTTTAGGAAGAAAAATGACTTGTCAAATCTAGGGGATGGTTTGTGGTTTAGGTTTGAGTAAAAAAACCTTAAAAAAAACCTTTAAGGTCAGGGATCAAAACATGAGATCGATCAAGCACATGAAGAAAAAAGGTCAAGGGAAATCACACAACTACAGTGAAAAATATCCATGGACCCTATGGAAGGGAAGTTTTTTTTTACTTGCCTTACAGCAATAAGGTCAACACCTGGACTGTTGGTTTGACCCCGGGCCTTTCTGTGCATGTTCTCCCTACGTGTCTGGGTTCTCTAGTTCAGTGTTTCCCAACCCTGGTCCTTGGGGAAAACTGTCCTGCATGTTTAAGATGTTGCTCTGCTCCAACACACCTGATTCAAATGGTCAGCTCATCATCAAGCTCTGCAAAAGCCTGATAACGACCCAATCGGGTGTGTTGGAGCAGGGCCGGGAAACACTGCTCTGGTTTCCTCCATGTAGAGAAAACATGCAGAGGTTACTGAACACTCTCAATTGAACATAGGTGTGAATTTGAGAGTACATCTGTACGTTATCCCTGTGATACCCTGATACCCTGATAAAGCGGTAGAAAATTAGTGAGTGAGTAACATTCTCGTGATTGCGCCTGTAGCTGCAACAATTTGATTGTAGGTCACACAGTTTTTCTTTACAGTGAATGCAGGTTGATGCCAACTGCTTAACTAGACAGTCACTACATCCCATGCATAGCATACAAGCACTGGGGCATGTGTCTTTCATGCAACATTGTTGTAGGGATGAGTCCATATTTAGTATCAGATTCAGACCTATAATGGTCAAAATCTTTGAATCGGAAGTTGGTAAATGAAAAATGTCACATAAATGTTTCATTAGGCACATAATATATAGACCTGTACACAACCAAAGTCATGTGACCAGAAAGTAAGTGATCATGTCAGCGATATGGACTCATTTTGGACTTACTGTGTATCGGTATCTGTAGATATTCAAGCCTGTGTTATCAGTATTTGTATCACACACAAAAAACATGTTGAGCCATCTCTACTTTTAAGGCCAAAAATGTACTGACATAGAGGAGAAGTTGACCAGTCCAGTTTCTTAAATTCTTCAAGTTGAGACTATGTGCTTTTGTCCTGCGGCTATTCAGAGCCCACTGTGTTTGATTTAAGTGTACGGACAGCATCACTATGATCATCAATCCATCCAAATTTCCAGCCTAATGTAAGCCAAGGCACAACAGTCAACATTACCAAAGTCTTGTCAGGAGGTTATTCTTAAACAACCGATCAATCCTGTGTAACCGGGTCAACCTGTGTGTTAAATCAAATGTGTATATAATTACACAAAATCTGTTACTGCCTGACAAGAAAATGCCTCTAAATCCAGTATGTGTAGACTGTGTGTGCAGCTTGGAGCTCCTCGTCTTTAATTTCTTCTTCGTTGGTCCCTACAATAAATGATTTCCGGGTTCCCCACCTCTGCCCTCTGGTACAATTCTCCTGTGGGAGAGGAGCTCGAGTGGACAGCACCATTTACATGGAGGTTCTGCTTGTTCAGATCGTCTCCAAAGAGGTCCCGGTGTCACACCATTATTCAAACCAACGCAAGGCAGAAGCACACCGGTCACACCTGCACATTGCCCGGTGAGGATGACCAGTTTTTGGTGAGAATTCTGTGACCTTTTGTCCCCGTATTCAACCTTACGCTATTAGGCAAGGGCCTCTTTTTCCACAGCTAACAGGTAAGTAAACCAAGGCAAGGTATGCAATAAAATATTGTCTTCTTAATAGCTGCTGTGGTATCTGTCAAAGATTTGCAGAAATGACTGATATGGTAAAAGGAAAATGAAAGTTTAAAGAGTATATGTTAAGTGCGGGCCGACCCTGGACCCCTTTTATCTGAAAAGACTGATGTGTTTCAGCGTTTATTATAACAGTGCCAGATGGGATTAGACTGGATTATGGTGAAAGCAGAGTGGTTCATTCTTCTTCAGTGTTCATTCTTCATTGTTAACAGTGATTGGTGGTGGCAAGGCAGCGCTGACGCTGCTGTTGACATGGGGGGGGGGGGGGGGGGTAACATAACCCAAAGGCTAGGGGGGGGGGGGGGGGGGGGGGTGTAACATAACCCAAAGGCTAGTTGGGGTATTGTTGTATAATTCTGTGAAATGTAAAAACCTGTTGTGTCTCGAAGCCTAAATGAGGTGAGGTGGTTGGTTGCAGGTCTCAGATGGAGACATTCTTTTATGCTTGCACTGATTATCAGCATTTGTTTTTTCTCAGTAACCCATAACTCCCTTCCCTGAGTAATAAAACATTTCTTCCTGTATTAGCAAATAGAGCTGAACACAACCATGAAATCACAAGGGCTCATATTTATTTCTTCAATTTTTTTGATAGTTCTGTCTTCTGTGCAGTTTAGAAAAAAATGTGTCATCTGGTAATGCTCAATAAAATGTGAAGAAAGTTTGAAATGCACATCGCACATCAAACCGCAATTGCAGTATTTAGCAGAGGGAAAAACATTACAATTAGACACTGGTCAGCTCTTTTAGCATAGATCGGGAACAGGGGATAAAATGTTTCAGCCCTGATATGAAAAACAGAATGTTTTAATATTTTATAGAGGACTATAACCATGCTTTTCCATGTAACCTTTCTATTAGAAGCCAAACATCATTTGTTCAAAAGTCTAAAACTGACAGGAACCATGACTACAAATGTTTAGATGTTCTATGTCATTAGCGCTTCATATAGACTTGCTCAGCAGGGCTGGAGGTGATAAAGTACTATAACATACAGCATCTGCTGCAGAGTCCTTTGACCTTGAAATGCATGCCAATTTTAGCATTACCCAGAAGTTAACTGTTTTAAACTGTTGTTTTTTGTGGACGGAGCACAATGCAGTTCAGTAACCTTTGACCCCCCCCTCCACCAAAGTGAATGAGAGGTCATTTTCATTAACGCCTTCTCCACATATGAGTCTGCCTTTAAAGCTGCTGTCTGCGATTTCGTCTTTTGGCTAATTGACTGTCCGTTGCTGCCATTACCATCCTCCTTCTTCCTCCCTATTTCACCTCAACATGTTAAAACAGCCTGGCTTCTGATTGGATAAACTAAAACACTTTTCATAGATTTTCTGTCAGAGCCTGTAACTAAGAGGCTCATGTCACTAAGAAAACACTTCACACACATTGTAACTAACGGCTGTATGTTGGATTTATTTCTCAGTTTCTGTCAATATCGTTACAAAGTCTGTTTAACTTCTGTTTATAGACAAACCCTACATAATGGACTTTTAAAATGTTCATTTCAATAAGAAAACAATTGCTGCAGTAAATGTAAATATAATGGAAGTTGACGAAGAGAGACTCTCCGTTTGCATGCCATGTTGTTGTTTTTCCTTATTTGCCATTCAATTGCTTTGCCTGTGTTATGTGAATGCGAAAGTTATTTTTTTTTAAAAAGTGGTTTAAAATGGTCCGTCTCACACGTGTCCACTCTACAAGTCAATGCAACGTCCTCAAATGTGACATTAACAGAGGCCCCTGTGTCCTTCATGTTCTGATGCTCCTCACCTTCTGTGCTGCCTTGGAAGGGCCCTTGTTCTTACTGCCTTTGGGACGGCCCCTTGGCCGCTTAGGGAGCGGTTCTCCACTTGGCTCCTGAAAGCGAAGGGCAGGACATGGCATGGGTGTCAAGGATCAGAAACAAAGCCTTGAACCCCCACAAGCTTGAACGGAAAACTTGGATTTCAAGTTGCGGCGTGTAACTTTTCGATGTAAAGTAAATATCAGCTGCATTCAAACAACTGGTAAATGAGTTCACACAAAGGTGATTAAGCCTTTCAGCTCCACACGACTCTCTCTGTTTTCCCCGGTACAGCTGTTTTGTGTCTGTGGAGACACAGAGTGACGAATTTTACATCACGACTGAGGGTTAAGGAATTGACCGGGGTTCTCTGAAACATGAGCGAGGTAGTGAGTTACCGACATTTAAGTAGAAGGAGCTCGGCTGAAATATGGACTGTCAATAAGTTTGGTGAGTGGACACAAACACCGTGAGGAGGTGTGCACTTTGTGAGTTGTCAGAGCCTAAAGCTGCAGCTGGTAATGGTAATGCTGAACTAAAGTCTACAGTTAAAATAAAGCAGTCATCAAAAAAAAAAAAATCTTTCACTGTGCCCTGATTGCACCAGCAACGTCATGTGTGACAAAAGTTACTGAGTGTTCCTTTAAAGGAGGACGTGCTGTAGGGTTAGTGTGAGGTCGGGTTGAAGGTCAGGGTTATGCACACATGACAGAAGAAGTAGTGTTATGTTAGGGATTTATTTTGGAGGCTGGTTCTGCTCTTTTAAATAATACAGTATGTCCTCATATGTGTTATTTAACTGCATGTGTGTCTGTGTGTGCGTGTGTGTGTGTATTTATATCTGTGGTTTTGTTTTGGTTACTTCCTGAAGACCTTCTCTGGTATTTACACCGACCTTCCTGACCACTGAAGGAGGCCCTCCTCCAAACTTTCCACAGTAAGACCCACTTTTTAAAGATGGCTAACTATCGTGACCCAAATTTCAATAAAAATCCTGACAAGAGCAAAATTGGGTACTATATAATGTAGCTACTAATTTACAGACCTTTTGAATTTTTGAATTTTGAAATTGCGAATGAATCGTTTCCTAGAGATGTTTGGGAAATTAATTAATTTTATGCATATTATAATTTTAGACTATTTTGTGGACAGAAAACAAACATGTGAGGTGCAAAAATTTAAAGTGACCACACCTCCAAAGTCTATTCTGATATATATTTAACCCTTTGCAATTTAATATTGCAATAGAATGAAGTTGCATCCCAGTATATAATGTGACTGGATTATTGCCAGGCCCTAATCTAGATACACTCTCACAGTTAAATTAAAAAATACCGTATGTGTGTAATTATTTTATTATTATTATTTTATCATTTTAACTAGGGACAAGAAGTGTTCATTAATGTGAACTCTCCCTCACTCAAATAAATACATAAATAAGGAAAAACATAATAAGAAGGAACCATATAGAGATAATTGGTTACGGGGTTTTTTATTATTTAGTGTTACTTTTGTCCCTTTTAGTGTATATTTACCCAAAACCTCTGCAGTTTATTTCTTCTTTCTCACTGTCACACTCATCCGCGTTCTTCCTTTTATTTTTTAAACTCATTTATTCAGTGAAACGCCGTGTTTGTCTGTGGACAGCCATGGCTACAAACAGTCCCACTCCACACTATAGGACACGGTCGAGCCGTGGAAACAGAGCTTTGGGTGAGTCGTGGTGGATTTTTGCACAGTAAATATGCAAATAACAATCAATAACACGACCAGCTCGCTCTCCTCTTTTATAAACTCTGAACTAAACCCGTGCAATAAACCTGAAGATCAACTCGGCGACTCAAAGTGTCCACATGCAGCTTTGCTCACACACTGTGCTTTATCTCTTCCTGCTGGAATGAAGTCATTACACAGCCAAGCTCTCTCTCTCTCTCTCTCTCTCTCTCTCTCTCTCTCTCTCTCTCCATGGGTGATTCCCCTCATGTCCGCTTCGATCCCTGACTTACTTTCTGGGGCTTCCTCGGTCTTCCCGGCCTCCTCTTCTGGGGCTCCGCGGGCCCCGCGGGCTCCTGGGAGCCGGAGCTCTCCCCGGCCTCGTCCCCGCGTCCACTCATTCTTCCCTCCGATGCAGCTCCCGCTACCTCCCAGTGAATGTGAAATAGTGGGGGGGGAAAAATGAAGAAAAAACGTGTAAACTTAAAGAGAAGGAGCAGCGGTGACTACTGTTTCAGTTGCGCCTTTACGCGCCTTTACGCGCTCCAATTGGAGGTGTCCCGCGTGCAGGAGGAGCGAGGGAAGCACAATAATACGGCAGATAGCAGCTGGGAGGTTTGGCTCAGTGCGCTCAGGACACAGGACAGGACAGCGGGGGCATCGGACTCTGAGGCGCCGAGCAGCAGCGACTGGAACTCGGCTAGAGCGCACCGCGGCACCGGGCAGCAGCAGCGGCGGCGGCAGCGACGCGTGACAGCAGCTCAGTGTTACTACCAGCACCACCACTACTACAACTACTACTACTACTACTGAGGAGTGTGTGGGCATAACAAGCACATCCTCATGGGAAAAAAAGCTCCCCTCAATGAGGATGAAAAAAAAAGGAAAGAGAAGAAGAGGAAGAAAAAAGAAAGAAATCTCCTCTCTGCCGTGGGTGGATAACACAGGCGGGGGTGGGGGAGGAGGGTGGGGGGGGTGTTGGCTGCGAGCCAGAGAAAACATAGAGGAGACGGAATCCGGGCTGCAGGCCAGACATGGCAGCCCACATTTATGAATTAAATTCACATTTTCACGCGTTTCACTGGAGCCCAGTTTCAAGAGAGGGGAGGTGGGGAAGGGCAGGATTGTGAATGAAATCAAAGTGTGTGTGTGTGTGTGTGTGTGTGCGCGCGCGCGCGCGTGTGTGTGTGCGTGTGTGCGTGTGTGAATGTGTGTGTGTTCTTGTACGAGTGAGGACATTTTCATAGAGTGACATTTTCATAAAGTGACATTTTGGCTGGTCCTCACTTTCTGTCACCCTTTAAAATGGCTTTTTCAGGGTTAAGACCAGGGTTTTTAGGGTTAGGGTTAGGCATCTAGTTGTGATGGTTAAGGTCAGGGTAAGGGACTAGGGAATGTATTATGTCTATGAGGGTCCTCACTCTGACGACTTCAGGCCTGTTTTGTGTGATCACCTGCACACAAACAGAGGCTGCTGTTCTTGCTGTTCCAGGCCACTGATCTAAAGAGGCTGCAACGCTAATGATTTTTTTTCCCTCCATCCTCAGTTCATCCGTCGATCCTGTTCATCCCGTTCATTCATCAGCACTTGTCTGGACCACGACTTGTCAGAAAATGCCAAAAAAAAGGCCATTTTTGTTTCCCACATATTCACCTCTTCTTGTTACAAAGCAGCAAAGGAAACGTCAACATCCAAGAAGCTTAAACTTCAGACAATAAACATTTAAAAACAGAACAAATCATCAAAAAAGTTGGTCATTCATTTTGTAATGGATGACATATTAATCGTTAGAGCCCTGCTGTTATATTGTTTGCCAATATGTAAATAGTTTAAAACCTTGTGATTTTTAAATTATGTTTTTGCTCCACCCTCTGAAATATACACACACACAAGATGATGTATAAAAGTACATTTTCTTTCTCAACAAATATATTAATATTTTTCTTTTTTTTTTTTTTATCAAAACAAATAGAGTGTGCTATAGAGACAAAAATAAAAAAAAATGTTATGTTGGATGTGATGAGTCTGTGTTACTACACTGTGTTGAAAACATGCCCAAAATATGATCTTAAAGATGTAAAGGGTGATGGTTAAAGTGCAAATCAAAGGCAACTGTTGAGCTTTTGAGCTGAATTTCTTTCTCTTTTTGGTCTTAATGCCTGTGTGAGACGTTCACACTAACATCTCACCTCAGGTTCCACATCTGTTCATGTTTCTTGAACCTTCAAAGAATGATTTGCTGAGCGTCTCTCTTCACTTTCTCTCCTCATCGCACAGCACAGGGAGACTCCACTCACGGGTTTATTTTGAGATTCTTGGAATTCCAGGGTAACTAACCCTAACAAGGCAATCATGTAATGATTCATCCCCCATGTGATGGTTGAAGGTGCCACTGGAGCCAATCCCAGCTGACGCAAGGCAAAACGTGGGGCCACACGCACGCTGGACAGGTCATGGGGCCACATAGAGTCACTTCAGAGGGTCCACTAAACCTCTGTAGGTTTTTGGACTGTGGGCAAGAACTGGAAAAACCTGGTCAGACCCCACACACACACACACACACACAGGGAGAACATGCAAACTCCACACAAAGGCCCTCAGATTCAAACCAGTGACCTTGCTGTGAGGCATCAAGAAAAGCCACTCTTCCACCACGTGGCCCCTCACCAAATCAAACATCATGCTTTTTCTGACCTGCGCCAAAATCTGGACATTTTCCTGAAAGTGTATTGTGGATTTTACGTGAAAGTGCAAACGCCCGCATCAGTAGCTGCAGACTTTTCTACAACTGTCAGACCGCTCTCCTGCTGTTGTAACTGTGTTTGACGCAGATACACATTCCTGCTGCGTTTGTCACGAACTACGCAAAAATGTCCAGAAACAGTCATGTGGACATTTTCAGGGCAATTTCAGTATACGTAAATAGAATTATTAAGAAACCTGCTCCTGAAATAAACATATGAACAACCAACAGTGTTCAATATGCTGCAATCCTAATACCAAACACTAGAGAGCATGGGCTGCTTCAACACCCTATCCACTTTCACCCATCAACATTTTACCACTTCTACTTCTTCTCCTCTGGTTGAGACATTTTTGTGAGGGGTGGTGAGGCTTTTAGGTTTTTTTTAACATGTGGCAGTTCCAGCCCACAGCTGCAACTCACTGTGTTTGAGTGTTTGAACATGTGCGTTGACGTGCCAGTGGGTTAACAGTTTGCAGCCCACATATTCAAACTTAAATTGTGAATAAACTGGCTGCACCATTGTCATAGGTGAAGCCAGTTCTTCATTTTATTGTAATGTCTGACTACATGTTATCACTCAACATGATACATTTCTTACATTAACTATGAACAACACATCTGTATTGGCTGCTGTAATGGCATAGGGATTTGTTCTACCCCTTTATAGGCCCCTTTATATCTCTGGGCCCCAAACTCAGTTGAAGCGCCTCTGCTCATGGGTGTTTTAAAGTTCTCAACAATGCATTTCACATGTGTCAGGCTGGACTTTGGGAAACAATGCACGAGACATGTAGGATATTTGCACTCGATATAACAGTGCAGCTGTTACCAAAAAACAAGATTAAAGAACAGAAGTATCTGTTGTGGGTCTTTGAAGAACACCGGTGTGGATGTGGAGTGAGATCAATTACACAAGAACAACAAACAGAGAGAATAAGGTGCCTTATGTGGAGGACCTTTCCCACGATCCTGCTGCCCTGCTCTCTCTGCTCTGTGCACAAACGCAGGCCACGGCCAGCGAGAGCAGCTTCAGTGCTCGCTGAGCGGCCGGCCACACTCTGACGCTGTCGCGTCCAACATTTATTTATTTTCACCACTGCGTGGCTTCCTCCCTCGGAGGCAGTGGGTTTACTCGGTGTGGGGGTTAATTTCTAGCTGCTATTCACTGCCATTCATAAAAACCATTCACAGCAACCCCCCCCCAAAAGAAGGGGTTTCTGTGCAGACCCCTCCCTTTCAGACAGAGTGGCGTCAGCATCAATCCAATACAATCAATGGCTGCACAGATCCATTACCTACAGGCTGGGTTTTTGAAGCACAAGTGAATGTCTGCTGCTGCTGCTGCTGCTGCTGGACACGTCAGAGGAGACACAAAGAAACAGGAAATAAACGTGTTACTGCACTCTCCCTCTGCGTGTGTGTGGCCCAGTGAATTTTCATTTCAGCAGCGCAGACGCACAGACTGTGGTTGTGCTGGTTTCACCACTCAAGGCTCTGACCTTTCACCTTATTTGACTGAAGTGAACCTCTGAACGAAACGTACACATCAGATAATGAACAACCCTTTTATAGCTGCTGTTATCAACGTTCTTGCCCTTCTCATGATTATTGTAAAGATTTTTTCAGATCAAGTCCTCCCTCTTTTTCTTCATCTAACATACTGTATATTAAAGCTGCAGCGCGTAACTTTTGATGTGTTTTGTTTACTGTATTTACTCTGAACAGACTGTCGGTGTTTTGCCACAGCAAGGACGAGAAGTCTTTATCCCATCAACCTGCTGGATCATCATTTTTTAGCAGTAGAATTCACTGCTGAATCTTTTTTGTGGACACTTCTTCGTCATGCTCACAACCTGTTCGCATCCGTATCGCTTCACCAGTTCTTCCTGGGTGCAGCGCAGGAATGTCACCAGGCAACAGGAGATCTACACACACAGCTAACACTGAGAACATGTCACGTGGAGCTGATAGGCTTAGAGCCCGTCCACTCAGAAATGGGTTTAGGTGAATATGCATACTGTTTTTGTCAGAGAGGCGTCCCGTCCACACGGAAACAGCCTGAAACCGCATTTTTTCGAAAACACTTCCCAGATTGAGAAAATCTCAGAACTCCGTCCTCGAGTTTCCGTGTGGACATGTTGTCATAGTCCCACCTCTGTCTTGCATCTTTGTCGCCGTTGTCTCCACCGTACTCTTGTGTTTGGAGATTGTTTGACAGTGTTGTCAACTTCTAAAACTAAAATCAGGCTGAGAAGTAGCCAATCCGGAGGTCCCTCTCTCGGTCAGACGGTCGTTTCCTCTTCCTCACTTGCTCTGACGACGGTTTCCTCTGCTTCGTTTGCATGGGTCGTGAAGTAATTGGTGTTTCTCGCAAAACCCCTGACTTGTGAGGCCTGATTTTGATGAATCCGGGTCAGTGGCCCTAATCATGGGAGGCTGGTTTTCTGCTAACAGACAGTAGACAGCCCCAATCACCTTGCAACAAGTTGTTTAGTTGTTAGACACCATTACTACATAGCTATCACTGCTAGAAAACTGCAACAACACATTTGTTGACACCTTTTTTTTCCATCACTCAGCATACGTCACCTGTATCATTGGTCTGATTGGTTGTACGTCTATCCAATTGCGGACAGAGGCGACTACACACTTTCCAGACAGTCTGGCGTTGGCCAGGCCCGGTGAGAAATGGGATTGAGTACTTGTGCATGGAGTGCTAGACCAGTGTGAACACAACCGCTGGCTTGTACACATGTGGAAATGCAAAGCGACCCTCCACTGAACGTGGTACGAAGGACCCAACGCACACAACAAATTAAACACACTCCACTATTGTATGTTGCACTGGGCATTATGCAGAGGAGAGCGAGCAAGAGAGAGAGAAATAAAAGAAGACAGACGGTGGACTGTGTGTGTGCTATATTTAATTGGCACCACTGTGGTGTGATGTCCTGAAAATATTTTGGGAAATCACTGTAATGTGATAGTCGATAGAAATAGACACTCTCAAACAGAGTGAAGTATTTGGTAGATGGCCTCCCGGCACCACACACTGCAAATGCGTCACATATGTGCCGCAGCTTTGAAAGGGACGCACAGTATATTTGGAGGTTATGTTCGAAAATCAAAGCACACGTCTGCCGTTGCGCTCTTTTATTTTTTCCCGCACAAATGAAGGACCTCAAAACATTCTGTATGTGAATAATTTCTTCTTCTGGCTCTCAGTGCTTTAAAAATCACTGCCATTGGAATGGACTGTGCGACTGAGTAGAGCATGTATGGAATGCTAGGCTGACACAGAGCCTCATTTTTGGAACAATGTAACCATGGCATCAGGCACACAAGAGAAAAATGTGTGGAAAACAAAAATGCGAGCACGGAAACGCCAAGGACTCCAAGTTGTACACTGAACATTTGGAGAAACACTGTAAAATTGTAATTCTTAAAAGTTCTCTCCAAGTAAAATGTATTATTATTGTGATTATTCATCAACACACTGATTTCCTCAAAATGCCATATGTGGTTAAGAATAGAATAGAATAGAATAGAATAGAATAGAATAGAACTTTCTTGTCCACCAAGGTGGAAATTTGCCGGCTCACTAAGACAAAACCACTAAAGGGGACACGCAGAAAGTCATAAAAACAACACACAGTTAAAATAAGATACAGACATAAAGAGTCATAAAAACGATAGACAACTGTAAAAGAGTAAAAAAAATATTATAAACCAATAAAACCGACACAGACGGGGGGAAAAAACTGCACATCTGTACACATGTAAATAAGTAACATCATTTTGGCTCACACACATTTGTGGTTTGCAGAAATGTACAATGGCAACATGTGACTGAGTTACTTTATCAAATCACAACCATCCATCCACTGCAGCACCGATACGTCCCAGCTTCTCGGAGTAATTGCGTCCAGGGGAGACGTCTGGTCATGTGACTGGAGGTCATAAAACTTCCCACCTCCATGAGGAAACGGAATTCCTCTGAGAGGCTGAGGAATTGGGAGTAAGGTGGAAGAAAAAGCAACAGCGTCCCAGGACGAGCTGTAAAACAGGCAGCTGACATAGAATGTGTAAAAACAAAACACGCACACACAAACACTGACCCGCGGAATTCAGAAACGCATGAAGTGTCGCTCAGGGTCAATCTTACAGTGACTGTTTTTATTGTTTTTAGGGTTGGTACGATACTGGATTAGATATCGGAAAAAGAAAGATTTGATACTCAATAAAACTCCATGAGTGCTTCAATGACCACAGTATGTAAACGTGTACATTTCTCCTAATTGGTGCTAAATATGCATTATATTCAAAAAGCTTCATGTTTTTTGAAATGACTGGTTATGGTTATGTGGAGGGAGTTATTGGCAGAAACTGAATATACTGCACATACACTACATGTCAAAGTTTGGACACACTTTCTCATTGAATTCAATGAGTTTTATATATACAGTATATATATATATATATATATATACATATATATATTGCACCAGATGTAGATATAGATTTATTTCATTGAGCAAAATTAATAGATAAATAAATAAAGAAAAAAGAAATTGTGGGTTAGTGTGTTTGCTAATATACTGTTTTGGCATGACCGGTAATCAGAAATTAGGAATTCATTCTACTGTATGTCAGCAACTGTCCACCAAAATGTGCTAATTTAATAGGTAATTTATCAAATCTCAGTCATCTTTCTTAGGGTTAGGGTTAGGGTTTGAATAAAGATTGCACGTATATTATACATAGTAAGTTCAGTATATTAAAGAAACGTAATGTAATGTAACGTAAAGCAAAAATGTACATTTCAAGAAGAACGTTTCGAGAGTGAAGCCTTGACACTTTTGACACCAATATACTGTATTTCCAAGTGTATTTCAATTAATCAGTATCACCATAACATCTTTTCAAGAAACTAAATCATCTCAGTGTAAAGGCAAAATAATATTTTGTTCAAATATATATATATATATATATATATTATTTATTTTTTTTGCATACATGCGTCCTCCTGTGTTTCTGGAGTGGAGCCTCTTCTTCCTGTAAGAGACACAAAGATACAAAGGAAATGGATGGGGCAGTGGGGGGGGGGGGGCACCATGGCCTTTAAAGGAGTGCAGTTGAACTCCAGTGGAATCCAGTCGCCACACCCACAGAGGTCAGAGGTCGCATTGCAACGCACAGACACTGTTCCAAGGTACTTCTTTTTAACACCAGATTTGTCACTTATTTTATACACACTGTTGAAATTGGAAGTACAGGTTGTTTAAAATAACACATGTGCAGGGAGGCTATAATGCAGGGGCTTCATTTCACATGACATGACACTGCTAATGCACAGATGCAGGTGTTTGCTCTTGTTATGTGGCCGGTTATAAACACACATTTTCAAACTCATTAAAAAATGTATTTTTTTCCTCCCAGTTAACAGAAACAGCAGCCTCTCTTGCAGCAGTGACACCAATGGCAGGACAAAGGCTCCCTCTGCTGGTCTGGAGGAAACCACAGAGTGTCCGTCTTTATTATATTCAAAATATAAGAGTCATATATATATAGACAAAATGTTGAGAAGCAGACTTTTTAAACATGTCTGTTTTCCAGAGCATTTAAGAGTAATGTATTCCATTTATTTATTTCACTGATGTGATTTTAAAGTTCATTCTTTTTATCTTGCACAGTCACTTTTTTACTTCATCTATTGTGTTTTGAAAGTTATAAAACAGATACAGAAAACTTCATCAACCCCCAAAAGACAATTAAGTTTTTCGTCCACCGACCTGTTACGGAAAATGGTTTCGGATATTTATTAAATTTATGAATGAATGTAGTACTAAAATGAATGAAGTACTAAAAAGAACTTCAAAAAAAAAAGAAAACGTGTTAGTTGCAAAGTTCCTTCTGCGTCAAATCTGCTCTGCATTTTGCTTTAGGCAATATTATTTGTACAGCACATTTCATGCAGACCATGTCTTTTGTTTCCGTATGTGCACACAAACGAACAAAGATCATATGCTGCAACGGTTTTATTTAAGATTTATTTAAGATTCGCAACAGTAGGAGAATCTCTGGAGGATCAAGTTCAAACTAATATTATGGGACACCTTATTCCTTTGACGACATTCATATACAGCGAGTCCCCCCCCACACACATAAACATTACAACATGATTCATGAATTCTCTTACGGTTAGTCACACGACTGTGATTGTCCAACCTGGAGGACGGTTTAGTTTTGACATGAGCCTAGAGGACGTTCAAAGTGGGTCGAAGGCCATGCCGATGCTCATTTAGGCAGTAAAGGTTGAACTTGAGTGGGTTTTTTATGGTTCAATTTTGATAAAAAGGTTGGATAAAAAGTGACAGCCCCGCCCACCCCGTGGTGCTGCTGTATACACACAAATGCTCTCTCAGGCAGGCCTGGTAGTTTTGCCTGACAGAGGCTGTTTTCAGATGAAGTAATGTTACATCTTTTATGTAGGAAGGCCAAACAAAAAGAAAAATAAAATCCCACCCCCCCAAAAAAAATAAATAAATAAATAAAATAAAATTAAATAAAAATTATTGAAGGTGGTGGTGGGCGGGGCAACACACCAAAACACCAAACCAAAACATAAATAGAATTTGTGGCCCACAAATGAAAACCTAAATTGTGCATCAACTGGTTGTGCTATTGTTTCCTTAATATTATAACTTAATGTATTTCCTCACATAGGGACGATCCAGAAATGATGCAGTGTCTCGCGGGGGGGCAACTAGAAAGCCCACACTTGTTGACTTATCTTTGCTCTGCTCTTGTAAGTTGCTTCGTCGTGAAGAGTAAATGAGTCCATCATATATCAAGGAAAAGCAAATGGTCAAGATGGTCAGACAGTACATGGAGGATTCCGAGGGGGTTTCGCATTCCATGCATTATCACCTCATTTGCCAAGAGGAAACCGGCTTTGCTTTCTCAGTGCTGCTGTGAAGGACGTCCAGCAAGTCCCTCTATTTCCTGTGCAGCTCCGAGCCAAGCACATAAAGCCGGCGTACAAGCTGAGGTATACTGAGCTGAGGTCTTATTTTTGGCAGGGTCCACGGTAGCAGTGTGCAATAAACCACAGGCCTGTGAGTTCCTCCACACAGAGTGTTTTTCCAAGAGGAGAAATATTTCCAGAGAGGCTGAGATGTTCCCATCACGCCCGCACACAAGCGTTCTCTCTCTCTCGGTCCATGTCACAGACAAATCATCAGCCAGCAGTCGCTGTGTCAGACAGAGGCCATGTTCACGTCTGCTCTGAGGTCGAGCCCTTCATAACAAGTTTGCCGCAGACGCTTGAGGACTTGTTGGACATTCCTGACCAACCAACAACCTTCAAGCCTGAGTAGAAGAAGAAGAAAAAAACACATACCTCCACTTAACCACAAGCCGTGGAAAAAAAAACAAAAAAAAAAAAACGATATTTGTTCTGCGCATCGCTTCCATTGTTCTCCCTGTGTCATGATTTATGTCATCGTCTTTCTCACACCCTTCTTTTAAACAACCACAAAAACTGAGACCCGATTTCACATAAAAAAAAAACATCTCAGGACTAAATTGTCTCTACATGATGTCAACTCTCATGAATATAGAATCCATACTAAATTTAAAGCTGCAATGTCGGTTAATGGACCGTTGTAACTTTTAAAATATAAACACGTCATTAAAAGCATTGTTAAACCGGCTCACGCAGACTCTACATGTATGACAGCATTCATAGTTCATATCGCCCGGTGACAGTACCACAGTGCACACAGGACTGGACTTGTTTTACAGCAAAACAACAACATTGCGCTAGTAAAATGAGACATGAAATGTTAGAAGATAGCCCTCAAAACAGGAAACAGGTGGACTATAAAAATAAAGACAAACACAGGACAGTCTGAGGAGACGGGGTGTAAGACAACAGGTGAGGGCAGGGTCTGAAATGACCCGAGCGTTAGTGATGAGGAAGGAAAATCATCAGAACAAAAACACATAGAACGGCCATAAACTGTTCCAAAAAGGTTTGGATTATGACAACACAAAAAAGACTGACGGGATGTACAGTGCGCTTTTGCCCCGCCCATCCCGGCTCTGCTGCTGTCCACACAATAACGCTCCCTCAGTCAGGTCTGATAGTATTGCTTGACAGAGCCTGTGTTACGACCGTGGCCCAGGGAAACCAGGGGGTGGTAACGTGTGTGTGTGTGTGTCTTCCAACGCCAAAAGTCAATTTGACAAAGTATAGCAGTTTTATTGACTTCGGAGAAGAGCAATGGCAAAAATAACAAACAAAACTTCTCTAATGAACCCAGTCTTACCTCCTGTAAAGAAAATAGAAAATAAATGACAGAAAAACATAACTAAGCTCCTAACTTAAAAAAGGAGTAAACAAAGGTGAAACAAAAATGGCTTCTCTCTCCTACAACTGCTACCTTTGTTCTCATGTATCATCAAATTAAACAATCAAGTATAAATAAGAATTCTGTCTTTTACCAACAGTCAAGAAAACTCTCTAAAGAGCGATAACTTTATGTTACAAAGTTAACCATATGAATATCACTTACTATGCTTACCTAACAAATAGAACTTAACTAACTTACAACAACTAACAATATTCCACATCAGTTTCCACTTTACTAACAATGGGTTTGTTTGGAGTTTATACAGTCCAGGCCCCCGTCACTTCATCCACTCACGATGAGCCAAGTCCTCTTCAAATGAACCAGTCACAGTGTGTCACCTGGTTGCTGACATCCACCCGAGAGACTGACACTCACACAGACACACTCAAAAGAAGCGAGAACTACAAATAATGGCAAAACATGTGACCTAGGCTCATAACAGCCTGTGAAATGGTTTCTGTTCACAAAGACAGAGGAGACTCAGCTTTGTACCTATGCAAAGATAATCAATAATTATTACATAAACTTGTATGTACTTTCAGCTTTGCCCTCTCTAGGGGTCGCCACAACAGATTATCTGCATATTTCACAACCCTCCCATTTATCCAGGCTTGAGAAAACTGCATGTGGTGAACCAGGAAGCAGGGATTATAAAGCAGAGAGAGCTGATGAGCAGATGAGCTGCAGGTGCGTCCTTAGGAACTCTGCCCAGCTGCCCAGCCAGACTTCTGTAAATCTAGAAACAAAAGAAACTAACTCCACAGGAAACAACAAAAATTAACAAAATAAAAGACCAGATATCAGACCCAGGATGTCCACCTGTAATTGTTTTCCATATTACCAAGCATCAGTAGACTTTTGGAACCACTGTTGAACTATCATCTTTGATTCACGAGTCAGTGCTGGTAACCAGAATTAAATATTTTTAATTAAATAAGTTGAGAGAGGGAGATGCAACAGGGGGAAGATGCTCAGGCAGTCACATTTTGGTAACCTATTCATGGTGTTGCACAAACAAAAAAATGGGTCATCGTAAAGAAGGAAAAAGAGGACTTGAAGGAAAAAAATCACCTCCATGAGGAATTAAAGCAGGATGATGTAGGATTTTTACCCTAATTTAACAGCTTTAGAGAGATTTTGAGGGTTAAATCTTGTTATGATATATATATATATATATATATTGTATTGGCTATTTGTCCAAAAAACTTAAACAAAACAAAATCAAATAACCACTCTGGCACCGTCTGGAATTAGGCTTTACGCAGGTCAAACAAACAATCAGGTCCATACCGAGGATACCGAAGATCACCTTTGGCAGCAAGTTACAGACAGAAAAGAAAGCCTGCACCCTCTCTGATCCCTGGTAAAAAAAACATATGCCCACAGTGCCTTGCCTGACCCATCCCACTTGACCTATATATACAGCCTGCGTAAAACCCACACACCTGACGGCCCATTCACAAACGCGAACATAAACTAAACTTTATAATGAAAACATTATACAAATAATACTAAATTAAACTAAACCCACAAATAGCTCCAACATATATATATATAAAGAATATATAAAGAATGCGAGGGCAGACTTCATGGAGTCAGTGAGGTCACCAACCACTCAGTTGTCCAGACTGACATTATCAATACGCTGCTGAGTGCGACAGGCAGGAGAGACAGAGACATGTTATCAGTATTTTCCTGATTTCTCTCAGCAGTGATTGGAGAGAGGAAGCTGTGGCTTCACACAGGGGTAAAAATAACAGAGGGTTCTAGTGGTGAGGAGGTGGGGGGGGAAAAAACCATGGAGGTTTACAGAAGATATGAGTCTCCTGGAATATTTGTTCCTACACTGCACATACAGTTGTGCTCATAACTTTACAAACCCTGGCAGAATTTGTGATTTTTGGACATTGTTCAGAGAATATGAATGATAATACAAAAACGTTTCTATCACGCATGGTTAGTGGTTAAGTGAAGCCTGGTAACAGTTCACACACAGGTTTAAATGGTTACTAAAGGTAACCATCCTCACCTGTGATCTGTTTGCTTGTATAAAAAGTCAGTGAGTTTCTGGGCTCCTGACAGACCCCTGCATGTTTCATCCAGTGCTGCACTGACGTTGCTGGATTCTGAGCCAGGGGAAAAGCAAAAGAATTATCAAAAGATCTGCAGGAGAAGGTAGTTGAACTTTATCAATTGGAAAAAGGATATAAAAAGATATGAATGAATTGAAAATGCCAATCAGCAGTGTTCAAACTCTAATTAAGAAGTGGAAAATGAAGGATTCTGTCAGGTAGACCAACAAAAAATTCGAGCCGCAACTGAAAGGAAAATTTGTTGTAAAGGAAAACAGATCAGATAACTTCAGCTGACACACAGGACTCTCTGGAAAAAAAAGTGGTGTGGCTCTTTCAAGATGCACAATACTGTGAGGAGGTATTTGAAGAGAAATGGGCTGCATGGTCGAGTCACCAGAAGAAAGCCATTGCTCCACCAATGCCACAAAGGAGCCTGTTAATAATACGCCAAACAGCACAGAGACAAGCCTGAAAACATCTGGACCAAAGTTATCTGGAAGTTAACCGTTATTGTTAGATTTGGAGAGGAGTCAACAAGGTCTATGATGAAAAGTCCACCATTCCATCACTGATGTTTTGGGGACGTGTGAGCTACAAAGACACGGAGAACTCGGTCCAAATTGATGGTAAGATGAACGCAGCATGTTAGAAAATACTGGAGGAAAATCTGCACTCATCAGCCCAGAAGCTGCGCATGGGACGTACATGGATGTTCTGACACGACAATGATCCAAAACACAAGGCCAAGTTGGCCTGTCATTGGCTACAGCAGAAAGCAGTGAAGGTTCTGAAGAGACATATACTGTATATATGCATGTGTGTGTCCATCTTTATTTCCGTGCGTTCCTCTTGCTCTTGTCCTTTGCTGCTTTCAGACCCATCGTCATGAGCACATCCTGCCTTTTTTACCCATTTCACCAATATATTTTCATCCACCGCCTCCTTCCTGTCCCATTGATCTGTGACAATACTCCTAATTAAAATAATCATTGTTGCTGTTATGAAATGAAGAAATGACTGTATATATGATCTGAAAAAAGAATATATAACTAAATCCAGACTTTTTTGCTTTGTTCTTATCTTCTTTAAATCTCTGTTCTTATTTTGTTGTTTGTTTGTATTACTACTGTCACTGTCCTGCTTGTCTGCGTGTTTGGCTGTTAAGGTGTGCACTCATTCAAATAACAATAATAATTACTTTTACATTACTATGGTTGACTTGCACATGCTCCCCTATCTCATCATCATCCCACCGAGGCTCCACCTCCCCAGTGTTATCAAGCTCTGTATGATCAAGCCTCGCCACTAAGCAGCCATTTCAGCAACACCCAAGTTACAAAAGAGGGAAAAAATGTCAGAATTCTTTAAACAAAGTAATGTATCACCTAATAGCCACGATGCAATGTCAATAGTTTGAATCAGACGATCAGTCCAGACGATACCATACAAATTTTTACATTTTTTTTTTAACCCTAAACCACATTCTTAGATGTGACAACCTTAACTCTTTTTCATTCTCTACAAATAAGCCCACAGTACTCAAAACCACGAGGAACTTTCCATAGGGATCATTTTGATTTAAAAAGAAAAAAAAAAAGGACACATAAGCTAATTAATTTAGTTTAATATTTTATTCATCCAACACCTGTTTTATACAAGCTGTGAAGAACTAAACATAGTTCCTAAAGCAAAGTACTAAGGGAGGAAGAAATACAGGAAGTGATTTGTTTTATTTTTTTCTGCAATAAGAGTCATCTTGTGTCACTTGCACAG
>JAFBJR010000182.1:1865651-1944556 GCA_016785285.1 Brachirus orientalis
AACATTGGCAGATCAAATAGTACAGATTAATATTTTCCAACGTTTTTTTGTCCACGTTCGTTCATTTTTAAGGGCAGTCCAGGTTTTTGTTTGTGTGTCTCTGGTTGTAGGTACTGATACATTAGCAAAACACAGATTTTCCACATTAAACCAGCCTGGAAACGAACACTTGCCCTCAAAAACAAGGCACACCTAACAACACCCGCACCTGCTTTTTAATGTAAGGCAGTTTTTATTCTGCCGAGAGAGTGACATTTCTAAACCGCTCACTCTCCTGCACAAAAAGTCTCGAGAGAAAATCATTTAAAGGAGTTGCAGCTACTGCTGTCCCGTCTGGTAAGTTGAGTCACCAGACTCAATCTGGAAAAAGCATTTCAGATGCAGAAGTCACAAAATAACACATTTCAGCTTACAGATGGAGGCAGCTCAACAACTCTTTAGTGTCATGATGAAGAAATCTGTAATATTCTCTATGGAATTTGGTGTGAGGAGTGAGCAGTTTACAAATCAGACAAATTTCAGTTTCCCATCAGAAAAGGCTGTAGAACATATTCTGAAGTTATCATAGATCTATGCAGGTAAAGGATATATTAATTGAGCCTTGTGTCACATGGCCAAAAATTTGTTTTGCCGACCGTCAACAAAGTTGGTGTTGATAATGTGTCAGTACCTCATTAATCTGTCTTTCAAAGAAATGCATTTTCCAGCCAGGACAACGATGAAGGTGGCGAAAAGCAGAAGGTAAAGCTTCTTGCTGTTTTTCACCACCAGTGTTCATTACAGAACTATCTGACCCATGCTGACAAACACTGACAGTTCATTTTAAGGCAGTTCATCAGTGGATGCAGTTTTGACTAAAATAGACTGTTTAGGGAAGCATGCACTTTCCCCTTGTGACAGATTATACTACGTCCCGAGTATTTGGTCTGTGTCCCTTCATATCTTCTGCAGCTGAAACCGCCTCCTATTTTTACCTTATGCACTCCAGTAACTGTTGTGTGTGTGTGTGTGTGTCATTCAGAGCTCCGTCTTCACATCACTTCCTGAGCTACTGGCTGCTCCAGCTTCAGCTGCAGAGCTGGAAGAGGAGGAGGAGGAGGAGGCGTCTTTGGGCTGGAAAGCCAGCGAGGCTGAGTTGATGCAGTAGCGCTTCCCTGTCGGTTTTGGTCCATCGTCAAACAAGTGGCCCAGATGAGCTCCACACTGCAACACAAAAGAAAGGCACGATGTACAGGCCTTTATTTGGGGCCAATGCCATTTTCTTAGGCTACATCCAAACTACTCATTTTTTGTTTAATTCTGCTCTGGATTCATCTGTCACCCACACTACCACAGCATTTTAGAACCCCCTCCGAGGCTGTGTTTCAGTTTAAACAAGTAAGCAGCAACTGATACTGATAACTATAGGCTGTGAATGAAAAGATAATTTTCAGTTTCATCTAATCATTTGTCTGCTCTACTCTCCACCAGGATGCACATGTCAAATGTACCAACATGGTCATGTAATGAGTTGAAAGGCTCGCCTGGATGCAGATTGTTTTTATCTGAAAATACTATTTTTACATGTTGCTTAGAATGCTGCTCAGAACTGAGTTACAACTTGAGGTTAAAATCTAGCAACGCCAAAGAATGTGCTGTGTCATCACAGAGCTTAAACATGCCGTCATAGAAACAAAAACAAAAAAAAAACTGAAACTATGATGTCAACTGTTGACTTGTCACTGTCACGGTCTATTATATGAGATTTTGTTATGGTCAGATTAGCCGCAGGGGTTGGACAATTCTTTTTAATCAGTTGTGCTCAATATTAATCGTAGCTCTTTATAAGAAGCAGAAAATTGTACCATTATGATAAACTGCAACTGGTAAGAATTAATGTTGTGACTAGGCCATGAAAAATTGAAGACGGCTTAGCGCAAAAACCATCATGTTGTTTATTCAACCAAAAACAATAGTGAACATTTTTCAATACAATCTGAACTGTAATCTAAAACACGGCAACCTGTTCTCCACAAAATAAACATAATGGTTTCTACTTTTAGTATGAGCTGCAAATGGATGCACATACGTCCATAAATTGAGTAAAAAGGTTGGCTCCGAAATAAAAGCATGTGTGATGTTAACTTATTTACGCTCATTTTCCAATATCCAGTAATCCTTATGCAGGCAGGTCAGGAAGGACCCAGAATGTGGCCTTGGGGCTGTATTGTGCCCAGGCCTGTGGAATCGCTAACACACAGCACACTATTGTTATTGCTCGCCTTTTTTTCTTCTTAATCCTGTCACAAATAATGCAAATAATGTTGAACACACACAAACAAATAATATATCAAAACTTGTGACTTGATTGGACTCGGTGCGCTTTTCACTTCTCTCTTCCAAATACGAGGAAAAACTGTAAATATTACCCAAAGAGAATGCATGGGACGAGGTGAAAAAAGTATTCAAACATCTACTGCTTTGGCATACTTTGAGCTCGACACACTATTCAAATTTTAAAATGTTCCAAAACTTTTCATCATTATTTAGTGTATTCAACTTTTCAATACCATTCACACTTTTTCCACAATCAGAGCTTAAGTTTCATCAGGTTTTTGGACTTTTTCTAGAGTTGAACATTAGTTTGTATTACGTGACTTTGGAGTGCGCCATTAACCGCTAGAGTGGCAGGGTCCAGCAAGAAAATGTAAAACTTTCACAACAACTCGATGTAAATCCCAAGGCTTTGGTCTAACAGACATTAAAAACAAAAAAAACACATCGAAACATAGGAAATTGTCAGGGCTGTTTTCTCCACACACACACACATACACGCCAGATTCACATCAGCTAATTAGAATGAATTAACCCTGAGAATAAGACACTGAGATTGAATGGTATGAGATGAAATTGTAGTATCATAGACTGCACAGAGAACACTGCATCACTCTTTCATTTTCTGCAGGGGAATTGTCTAGTGTTACTTCTACAATGAAAACATTAGTGTTAAACTGGAAGAATGCTCACAGTCCTCTGTTTAAAGGGCCAGTTGAAGGGTCCTATCATCGTACCGATACAAGAATCTGGACATTTAATGCCTACATGTCATGTCTACCAGTCGCCTGTGATAAGCTGCAGCTGCTGCTGCTGCTGCTGCTGTTGTGGATGATGCAGTGTTGATACTGTACCTGGCTGCAGGTGACCTCCACTCTGTGCATGCCATACGAGAAATCATCTGACACGCTTACAGACTCCTCCTTCATCAGGTCGAAGAAGGACGGCCAACCTGAACACACAAGTCAGCACTCAGATGATGCAGCGCTCAAGATTTTCCCTCATTCATGATCATAAGAATGCAGAGTGATTTTTATTTATTTATCTATTTCTTTTTATTCCGTTTATTTAAAAAGGGTTTTACAGGACGAAGAAAAATCACTTCATTTCCAAAAGTACAGTCCAATCTGGAAGTAGCACACTGCTACTTTGAGGGTCTACTCTGCTGTTGTGTGAAAGAAAGGTTTTGTCATCATGAAATTGGATTTATGTGTTCACGATTAAGATTTTGTATTTGGAAAAAGGCAACATAAACACAATTAAATTGAAAATTCTTTAAGCTAAACCTGGATATAACCTGAAACACAATCCATATTCAGGTTTGTAAACAAATACATTTTTGACACCCCTAATTTTTATCATGTTGCGCAATAATATTATCCATGGTCCTGTCCATTCACAGTAGAGTGTTCAGGAGCTTAATATGTGCAATTCAAAATATTCACATTTGGTGAGACTAAATCATATCCAACTCTTTTTTGTTTGTGTTGATGTACAGTTGAGGACAAAATTATTAGCCCCGTTTGAAAATTATAATTACTTTTATAGGAATTTCCCAAGTTCCCAAGTGTTAAACAGAGCAAAGAATTTTTAACCAACATTATACATAGTGGAATCATGTCCTTTGTTCAGATGAGACCAGATGAGAACTCTTTGTCCACAGAGACATTGCTTATGTTTGAAGAAAGAAGGGAGAGGCGTATAACCCAAAGAACAGCGTCCACACAGTGGGGACAAAACCTGAAGCAGTCAGCAGCAAAACTGGGTCTGGGTCTCGCTCCTGGTGAAGAACTACCTCCAGAAGACCAAAGTGAACCTGGAGGCTTTTGTTTTTTGTGGAATAATTTTATTTCTGTGTGCAAAGTCAAATAATGGATGTGGGAGATACTTTTGAAACAATAAAACAATTAAATGTTCATGGGGGGGGTTAATAATTTTGTCCTCAACTGTACTATTTTGGAATTAGGGTTGCACATTACTGCACGACGACTTTTAACACTCATGGCTGCATGTAAAACCTGATCACTGCTCCAAGTCATTCTTACCCGATCCAGAGTCAAACTTGGTGTTTGAGCTATAAAAAGGAAACAAACAAACAAAAAAGGTTAATATTATGTTCCAAAAATGAAATACTGACTTTCCAACATTCTTCTGTTACTATAGTGGAACATTATTCTTATTATGAAAAAGTGCAGCTCTTACCTGAACAGCTGGGCCCCACAGACAACACATGTGTAGGTGCCATCATCTTTATGATGGGTGAAGTCTCCAGCGAAGGCACTGAGGAAACAGACTTCATCAGGAAAATGTATGACGGTGCAAAAAAAGATAAACGTTATGAACGTAATCAATGCACTGGATATATATGAGAGAGCATACTGCAGTAGAATAGATATCTTTGTTTGTTTTTCTTTTTTTAAATTACTTTGTGAAGCCAAGGAATCAAATAGAATAGACTGCAGTTGTGAATACCACTTTTCCAGGGGCAGCAGGGTGAATTTTATTTATCACAAGTCATGATGTCATCTTTGCAACATTACACAAAGTTGGCCCATTTCGCATGTTTTCTTAATCCCATGCAGCCCTAATATATACAAAGGTGTAGGGCTGCAACTAAGGTATTTTCATAATCGATGAATGTGTTGATTATTCTCTTTATTAATCAAATTGTTGTTCAGTCAGAAAATTTATTTATTTATCAGAAAATTCTGATAAATATTGATTGCGACTCCCCAACCTGGAATTGATGATGTTCTCAAATGTCTTGTTTGGAGCACAAACCAGATTTATTCTGTTTTAACCTTTTCTTTTGTCATATGGAACAAAGAAACCAGAAAAATATTTACATTCAAGAAGCTGAAACAAATCAGAGAAGCTGGATTAACTGTAAGCGATGTTTACGAGTGTGCGTGTACAGTAGACACATACAACCAGCCAAATGTTGGGATATGAGGGAAAACCAGAGGCACAACAAACGGGTATTTGTCGTCTCACCTCTCAGTTCCTCTTTCCTGAGTCACGTGAAACTGCATGGGGGTGAGGCGCTTCCTCAGCTCCTCCTGGGAGAAACTCACAGGCCATGTCTTCTTAGTCCTGCATGCTCCTGAAAGACGCCATGTAGAGGGCAAAAATTAAAAGAAACAAGAGTTAACTATGCAGGTCTCCTGATGGCACCAGAAAGACAAATTGTAAAATGGTCACTGGCTACAGCCTGGCATGTTTACATGTTTATGTATATGTATATTAGTGTGCAAACTCCCTATTCTGAATAAATGTCAAGCTATTATGTGCTAAACAAAAATCTTTCTGGGACAAATAGTCAATAACAGCAGAAATCCAAAAATCCAAACAAAAACACAGCAAGAAGAAAACCTTTCAAGGTGTAAATTAAGTGAAAAGAAACAAAATCACACACGAAGCCAAGCAGTGAGTAAAGTGGCCATTGTGTTAGTGCTTCATCTAAGCAACAAGTGAGGAAAGCTACAAAAAAAGGTGTAGTGGTTTTTAAACCACTGGAGGCGCTATTGTTAGTATCTGAGAGTATGAAATCTTAAGTTCATTTCAGTCACTGTGAATGTTTTTAACATACACTATGTCAGCTTAGGAGAGGAGCTTGGTATGTTTTTAAAAAACGGTGTTTGAAAAAGATATGAGTGAGCATAAAATTGCAAAGGTCGTTTTTTTATACAATTCAGTGTTCCAGACTAGGGTTGCAACTAACTGGTTTATTAATTGATCAACCCAGTGATTATTTCCTCCATTAACCAAAACATTTGAAAATGTTGACTGTCGTTTCCCAAACTTCGAGATAATAATGTTCGCAAATGTTCGGTTTTGTCCGCAAAAAATAACTTTCAAATAGTTCTTTGTTATATTGAGCAAAGAAAGCAGAAAATATTCACGTTGAGGAAGAAGCTGAAAACCCCTACATTTAATTAACTACATTTAATTATTTAAAAAATAGTTGGTAATTAATTTATTAATCAATTAATTGTTGCAGCCCTATTCCTGACGCTTAAGTAATGGACTCAAGTGGTCGCAAAACATGGCCACCTAATGTGCGTCTAAGTAATTGTTGGGTAACATTAGAGCTGAAACAAACATTAGAGTGCTAAAATGGCAAGAATTTGTGTCTTCCTGCTTGCTTACTCATATCTAGCTCCAGAAAGTGATGCCTATATTTACTGCATATGTTGGATAGAAGGATACTTTTATTTGATATCATCTTGCTGGATGCAGATTAAAAGACAGAGTCAGGTTATCTGCTGCCTAATCAACACAAGTAAAAGTGGTTTTTTTCTTCCTATTGGCAAATGCTGTCAAAATGCTTTTCCTTTGAACAACAAAGTTGAATAACAGATGTTAATTTTAACATTTTGAAGGCAGTTTCAAACAGTTTGAATAATGAGAGGTTTTTTTTCCATGGTTTGCTTCCAACTGATTTCCAAGCTGTGGAGGAATTGTTTCAATGGACAAAATATTCCACTTTTTAGAACAATTCTCATCTGTAGTTTGGGGTTATTTATGTAAAACATTTAAAAAAAAAATGTGCAAAACAGCTGTTTCATAGGCCTTATAATTGGGTGTTACTTGAATAATGTTAAATTTAACATATATAAATAAAGCCAGTTGAAACCAGAACACACTGATAGTTTGTGTTTCAGTGTTGTCCAGCAGAGGGCACAAACCAGCTAAAACTAAATTACTGTGTCAGTAGTTTTCATGCAGTTTCATTTTGAGCTGCAGAGAAGCCAAAACTCTGCACTGTCCAATTAAAGTGATGTAATTCAATAGTCCCAACCCTTCTGTGCAGCCGTAAAAATCTACTACCTAAAAAGTACTGAGCTCCAGTAACTAGCCCTGTTTGAATTACATCCAGTTTGGAACTGCAGATCTGGACCTAATGTAAACAGGGTTCAACCAGAATTTATTAAAAACAAAAGAAACTCAAACTCAAGTCAAACGTGGGGAAGTAGCTCAAAGCAGCTCACATTACTGTGACCTAGAGGTCGACCGATTCATCGTTATATATTTATATATATATATATATATATATATATATATATATATATATATCTCGAACAGTTCAAATTAATAACTTATAGGCGTCCGGACCCTGGTTTCATTGTGACGTTGTCTCCGCCATAATGTGGATATGAGACTCCAACAAACAGTGTGTCCAGCACAAATTATGGGTCAATGGCTATAGTCGCCTTTAAAGAAGCTTGTGAATCTAATAAATTCTGCAAACACACATGCAGTCAAATCCTACTGTTTTCCTCGTGGTACGGTTTGGTTTGATACAGTTGCATTTCGACTGAGAACAGTACCTTTACTTGGTAGGCCGGGTTTGGGCTGTGCCCAATGGCTGCACAGAATGACCAGGATGATGACAGGGGACACAACACAAAAGACAACAACAGAGGACATCCAGTGGTCCTTTTTTTCCCCCCTGCTCGGTTCGCAGCAGTTTGTCTCAACAAGGCGTCAAGCTTTGTATAAGAATAGACTGCGGGCGTTAGAAGACACACAGTTTGCGAGGGAGTGACGTTTTTCTGTCGCGCATTTAAGTAAATTGTTTTGGATGGCGCTGGTCTAGCTCCACCCTGAGCGTACCGTACCATTTTACTCTGGTGCTCCAAAGGAAGAGAGGTTAATTGAACACTCTACATAAATTGACCATAGGCATAAATGTGAGAGTGAATGGTTGTCCAGGCCCCATGTCAGCTGGGATTGGCTCCAGCGGCCTTGCAACCCCACGACCCGAATGTGGAGGATAAATGGGTCGACAACGAATGAATGAATGAATGAATGAATTAATGTTTATTTGTTTCTCTCCTTGGAGAATGGGGATAGCTACTGGCTTTTTTGTCACTTCTACTGTTATCCTATCAACCTTTAAAAATACATCATCGGTCGACCTCTACAGTGAACAAACAAACACAGACTGGAACAGTAAAGACATGCTGACACACCAGCCAAGTGTTAGGGCTTTAGAGAGGCAGAGCACAGCAGGCACACAGCAGCCAGTCAGTGGACCTGAGGGAAGACTGCAGGACTTCAGAGTCACAGGCTGACTCTTGGTTATTAGATGCAGCAGATTGAAGCCCGACATGGCTGCTGGACAGAGGTACACCCACCACTAGAAACAAGCAGCCCACTCAGCAGGGCTACACTGAGGAGAGGACGGGGCTGGATGAAGGGGGAGCAGACAGAGAGAGAAACAACACATGACAACACAGGATTAGACACAAGATGAAGAAGAAAAGAGCTGGTCCTCATCGGAATCTGGAAACAGACAGACGTGAAGTATGAGGGACAATGTTTAACTGTCATGTGGAACATGGGCATGTGTGTCTCACACACTTGTGACTCGACAAACAAAACACAATGACACCTCGTCTCCCAACATGCCGTAATGGGAACCAAAATCCACGTTTGTCAGTGTTTGTACAGAATGTTGGCATAAACATTCTGGTGTCAAAACACAAACATGTACAGAAGTGACATTTTCAACATTTTGGTCAGTTTAACGACAAACTGTACACAATCCCAGACCTGTTTTAGCTACAGTCCTGCTCTCTGTCTCCCTCTTTCTCTACCAGTGGTACTGCAGCCTCACAGCAGGAGTCCACTGTCTTCCTCTTTTTCTGTTCTTCATCTCCTCATCTTTAGGAATTTGAAATAAAGTGGCAGAGCTTTTCTGCGTGGCTTTGCATCCAAACAAGACACATTTTAGAACAAAGACATCTTAGGTAGCTAGCAAAACAAAGGCAGCATAGGAACTGGTGCTGTTTTGGTTTAGTATAAGGGTAAAATTGAACTGAAGATTAGCTTGAGGGTGAAACAAAAATCAACAAATATCATATGTCAGGAAAAAACATAGTAAATAAATCAAACTAAAACTAGTTTGGCTTGAAATGTACTTTTGACAAAGGCTGCCATTTTGCATTTTACGGCTTCCTAAATGGACAAACCAGTTGGAGTGTGCTTTTTGTGTTTTTGAAGCGGAAGCTTACTAAGTAAACAAAAAGGAATGATATCCTTTCTGCAAAGGAGGGGCCACACAGTTAGTGTAGTGGTTAGCACTCTTGTCTTTGCAGCAAGAAGACCCAGGTCCGTGACCTGGTCAGAACAAGGGCCTTTCTGCATGGAGTTTGCATGTTCTCCCTGTGTGTGCGTGGGTTGTTTCCAAAAACAGGCAGATTTGGGGATTAGGCCAATTGGACACTCTAAATTGCCCATAGGTGTGAATGTGAGATTGGATAGTTGTTTTGTCTCTATGTGACCTGTGATGCTACCCCGCCTCTTGCCCTATTTCAGCTGGGATTAAGCACCAGTGCCTCCTGGAACCCTCATGTGGAGGATAAAGTGGTAGATGAGTGAAAGTGAGTTTGTAAAGGATACTGCAATTCCATGACATGCTAGGGAAAGAGATGGGTGAGCAGAGAGTGAGCCATGTTTGTTACAATTTGCCATCTCACCAGGAGATGTCACCATTTCTTTCACACTGGATCTTTAAGCAGCTTTTGAACATTTCTTAGATGCAGGGGTTGTATGTGATATGCAAATGCAAATCTCACTGTAGATATTTTATGAAACTTGTCATCCTACCTCTCTTTTCAAACCTCTGAATAATGTTAAAGTGACAAAAACCTTGATAATTCACAGTAAATGAATACTCTCCTAGGCTCCACCCACTTGCTTGGATATACTGAACACTGTCCTGTTACAATAAATTCAGTTGCCCTAAATAATGAGCATTGAACAGCAAACTCTAGACAATGACCAGAACCAATTTACAACACATTTTTCAGTGGTAATATCTGAAAAAAAACTCAACCAACCAATAATGCATCACATATGGCATATTAACAATACTGCTTACAGTTGTGCTTATAAGTTTACAAACCTTTTTAAATCATTATGACCACAGAAACTACCAAAATGATCCTGATCAAAAGTTTACATACCCTGAAAGTTTTGGCCTGATAACAGTTTTACACACAGGTTTAAATGGTTACTAAAGGTAACCATCCTCACCTGTGATCTGTTTGCTTGTATAAAAAGAGTTTCTGGGCTCCTGACAGACCCCTGCATGTTTTATCCAGTGCTGCGCTGACGTTGCTGGATTCGGAGACATGTGGGGAAAGCAAAAGAATTATCAAAAGATCATTAGGGTTGTTTGGGGTAGTTTCTGTAGTCATAATGATTTTAATTGTTTAATTGTAAAGAAACAGACCTTCCCCTATATTCCCTATTGTTCTTAAAGTTTTCATCAACACGACATAATTTCAAGAAACGTTTACATACATGTCTCTACTGTTTTTCACTCACAACTTCCCACACTGCTCTCTGCTCAATCAACACAACTCACCTGACCCCATCCTGACCGGTATAACCTTCATTCAGAACAGAGCTAGGTTCAAAAAGTTCATTAACAACTGGAATCAAATCAGTTTCAGATATAAAATCCTTTACCCTGAAGGCTAAATGCTCGCTTAAATCAAATCAGAGCTAGAACTTTTTGTTATAATTGTAGTATGGCGTGCGTGTATGTATTCTGTGATATATGTAGGGCTGCAACAATTGATCTGTTGCTAAATTAATCAACTCATTTTACAATCAATTAATCAGTTTGAAGTTTGTAAGTAATAATCAACAGGTTCTCAGATTTTTTTTGCTTCCTAAATGTGAATATTTTCTGGCTACTTTCCCCCATATAACAAAGAAATAATTAAAACAGAATCATTTTTCTGGACAAAACAAGACATTTGAGATCATCATTATGAGATTTGAACATTTGCTGATAATTTGTGGACCAAATGTTTAATTAGTTGATTAAATAATCGGTAGTTGCAGCACCAGATAAATATTTTTTATTAGGTTACACTGTCATGTATCTGCAGTTTATTTCGTGATGTATTTTATGTATAAAAGCCCAACTACGAACTGGAGTCGCAAATTAGCATTACATATTAACTCTTGGTGCTGAATATTACCAGTTATTATATTACTATAGTGGACCATACACATTATTGCTTGTTTGCATCAAAGCAGAGAAGTGGAAGATGTAAGAAAAGATCTTCAGGGCCTACAAATACTGGTGGACCACTTTATGAAAATGTACACAAGACTGCAAACAAGTGTGCATGCTAACCAATGGTAGCTTTATGACAGTAACAATAGTTTCTTTAAATTCGAAAAAATAAGATCCCTGCCTGACCATCTACCACAACAAGAATCGAGAAAATCAATGCCTACACGCAGAACTGCAAAATGGAGGATTGGGCTAATAGGAAGAAGTGAATGAATGAAAGAATGTTGTGTTCCATTGTGCTTTGAGTGGTTGGTATCATAGTAATAAACAACATGCTACATTCAATTAATAAGCTCTACAGTCTAGTAGTCCTATCTTGCCTGGACATGATGATGTTTGAGCTAACAGGTTACTCTACCTAGAGGAGCAGCACGCAGTGCAGGGAAGCGGACTGTGCTGCAGACAGCACGATGCAGGGCCACCATGAGCCCGCGTCTGAGGAGGACATCCATGAGACACAGTCATACTGAAGAGAGAGAGACACACACAGACAGACACAGCTGACCTTTAAATATTTTAAAACCCCCATTAAACATCAACTCACTCTGATGGCAGCGGAACTATATTTATGTTCTGTGGCTCGCCAGAGAGAATATTCACAGAGAAAAGACAGAGAAAAGAAATGCAAGAGGAGAAATTCACTCTGAGATGAGCTTTGTGATAAAAGGCGCAAGAAAGACAGCCTTATAAGGCAATGTTTCTGGTGTGAAAATATCTGCTCCACACACCGACTCCTCTCCTGGCTCATTTTATCTTATGATTCAACACTGTAACAAGCTACTAATAATATTTGATAACAAATAAAGTCAACTGCTATAGAGATCCAGGCTGCATGGTAATACATTTGACTAATAATTCAGTAGTGCTGTTAGCTCAAAAGTCAGTCCAGGGCCGTTTCTAGCTTTATGGGGGCCCTATGCAAGATGCTGTTTGAGGGCCCATAGGTTGCCAAACTATGCTAGAGAGATTCCTAAACCTTTAGAAGATTCACAAAGATGCCACAATCTATTACACTTCACGAGCAAAACGTTCTACAGTCATGACAACCTCTCACATTAAAATTAAATCTCTTAAGCTGAGCCATTCAAGCAGGTTAAACTGATAAAAAAGGTAATACAAGGAAAACAACAATATATATCTATATGTCAATAAATAAAACAGCTTTGAGGGACCCCTGCATTTGGATAGTTTGCACAGAGCAAATAACAATCAAACACATTTAAACCTAACCATGTAAAATAATCTGACACAGCTTCTTTTACTGTTGTCAGGAGTGATGCTTTATTACTCAACTACAAATAGGACAAACACCATGTCAAAACAGTGCAAGTATTCCTGACATTTCTTTTTTTGCTCACATGAAAGGCTGCAGAATAAACATTATGTACGGACCATAGGTAAAACAGTGACTCCAAATGTTTCTTCCTCAGCAAGGGTGACAATTTAAAACATGCTGGAAAGACATACATAGTATGCTATATACATGGTGTCCGTGTGGTGAAAAGACTTTTGAATGTTGTTAGCACAATAACTTGTGTTTTGACCTTCACGATTAACACAGTACATGTAACCAGTGTGCACCCTGAAAATGAGCAAGCTAAATGGAACTCAGCCATTATTGACTTGACTGTACATGTATACGCTTTTCTACCTTGACCAGACAAATATCTGTCATGAAAAGAGCATACTCTGTTGACCTTGTTACCACTGTTACATTTTAACAAGTTTACTAACAATTATTAGTTAACAAGTTTTTGGAAATTGCTAAGATGTTTGTTACTCCTCTGTTTTTTTTTTTTTGTTTGTTTGTTTTTTCATATGCTGTTACAAACTGTTATTTGAAATGATTATTTTTCATTTATGGTTGTGTTTTGCAAGGCCATCACACTCACACCACAGGCTAATTCGAGAAGCAGTAATGGTGTAATATAATGCTCTCATCTCTGTGGTTAACCTAAAGCTACTATGGCAGCCACTGCCACCCACTGTTACCCATGCAACAAATGTTCATATTAAAATTGAATACGCTTGGAAATTGTTGTTTTATGACGTCATCACAACAGCATGTAAAACTATTTACTCTTTTAAACTCCTGTGGCTGTTTGATTACTATTAAATCACCCGTGCTACACGTTCGCCGACACACGAGCCAAAAATAACTGTAAAAGTAACTGCGTTGTTTTCTGGAACGTACATGGTCACGGTACAGGAAACGCACTACTTATAAGTTATTAAATAATTAAATACTCCATTTGTTACCGTGTATGCTAACTATGTCCCTCTCGAACAGACCAAAAGTCAGACATACCGGGAAAAAGCAGCAGCAGGAGTACAGCGGTAGGAACAAGTGTCAAGTGTGTCAATAATGTGGCGGAGGTACGTCGCCTCATTAGACCGCAGCGTCCATCAACAGCCTGTTAGCGATATGTGTGTGTGTGCGTGGATAGGATGACACATCATGACAGCAGGCGACCTGTACATGTCCAAATATGGTCAGGACCCCGCTGCGCTTCCGGTTTGCGCACCGATAGCTGTGTCGTCACATCCCGGACATACAAATCGGTGATGAGCATTACGGCTCTTTTAGTGAGCCCACTGAGCCGGATCAATTCGCGCAGCACACCAAGAAGAGCCGACTCTTTCGGCTCCCAAACGGCTCTTCATTTTACCACTTATACCTTTTATAATTAAGCCAAATTTAGCGCTTGTTTTCACTTAAGCTATATATATGTATGTGTACACAGGTATCACTTAAATTGTTCAATACATCCTTTGTACTGCATTATTCATAAGTAAAATTTACATTTTCTAATATCAAATAATTGCTGTAGCCAATTGTTTACATTGCATTTATAGACCCTTGTAACTCTCTGAACCCACCCAATGAATGCACTTAATTGCTTGTAGATCTATTCTGCTACACAAAGCAGATTTTAAAAAAACCCTATAGAAACTGAACTGCTGGATGCAGTTCTCAAGTCTGTGGAGGTTGTTTGTGGACCCTGCCCCATACTAAATACAAATTTAGCATTCAATTCTGATTCTTGCTGATTCTTTCTGATTTCCAGTGTCACTCATCTTCGTATTTGCGCACTGCACCACACTCTTGTCTATTGGTTGCACAACATGCAGATGAACACCCGTAGCACAGAGATCATATAATTCTGGCTTGTATTACTTAAAAAAAAGCTTGCAGATGGACTTGTTTGGCTTTGTTTTGTCCCCAACTGACACATCACAAATACAAATTAACAAGCATGAACTTACCAGCTAACTAACGTCATTATGCTCACAACCAGGTAGAATTATCAGATGACATTAAAACAAACCCAGACAAAAACTTATTGTAAAAAATCTCAAATGTTTTTTCTGAGTTTAATAAACACCATTTTCAAATTAAGTGGTGGAATGAAATTTTAGAAAATGCAATAACAGTGTATTTCATCCATAAATGTTCATTATTGTGTTAACTGCATTTCTTAAGTAATTATTTAACTACTAAGCTAAAAGCTACAGCTAACTCTACTTAGAAAAAGAACTGCTTAGCAAGCTAACAGCTACAGCTAACTCTACTAAGAAAAGAAACATTTATCAAGCTAACAGCTACAGCTAACACTACTTAGAAAGACAAATGCTTACACTGAAATGTAAATTCACAATTGTGGTTTTCAACAGACAGAAAAGCAAAACCCAAATTTAAAAACTCCTAATAAATCTTTAATTTGAGCCATTTGAACAACTGACAAATTACAGTAAAATGTCTCATCATTTTAAGTGTTTTATATTTAACACCACCCTCCCTCTGGCTAGCAGGTCAGGGATTCTGATCAATCCAAACATACAATGCAATGAAAATAAAGCTGTATATATGGTACATACAGTTATATCAATGTACAGTGTTTACATAAAGTACATCAGAGGAAAAAGAACAGATCCTTGAGGATGTATTCATTGGTAAAGCACAAGCCTGGAGAGTTGCCATCTTATCCAAACATTTACATTTATATTGAGCCTCATTGTGAGTGTGAGGCGAGATGTTGCATGTGTACTTTTTGGCTGTAGAACAAAAAATGGATAACAGTGATACAACTGGCTTATTTCTTGAAGTGTTTCCTTTATTTTTTTTAATTATGTTTGACACATCCTGACAGTTGTTTGGAAGTGGATGTAAGATCGATTTTTAATGAAATAAGGTTTTTGACACATGTATTAGGTATAGTGACACTAAAATAGTACATCACCATGGCTGTTCAAAAAGAATGAAGAAATAAATAGAAGCATTTGGTTTAATATAAAAGAAAACTGCTACAAATTACCAAATCCAAAGATAACAAAACTACATCTATGGCAGAACTTGCTCAACATTTCCACTTTTTCCATTTAGTAAATCAGTACACAGTTCAGTACTGCAGTGCCAGTCTTTCCCTCTCTCTCTTTTTTCTTTTCTTTTTTTTTTTAAAAAAAAGCACAAATTTAAGGCACTGTTAGGTTATCCGCTACCTGCTGCAGCAGAGGTTAAACATCTGAAATGTGCATCATTAGTACAATTTCACACTGCAAATACTGAATCCAACTTTCAACTCACTGCATTTGAAAAAGAAAACAAAACAAAAAACACAAAACAAAATGATTCCCAGCAAGCCCTGGATTTTTTTTTTTTTTTACTTTTTTTTTTTAATATGCAGGCGCTGGGAAACACTAGCATTCTGGAATAGTGTTACAACATTTTTAAAGTACTCCTTATCAATGTCAAGCCGATATGATGCTCAATATTGATATCGGTCAGCATGATACTCTGTCTCGGCATCAGTCAGATACTGTTTAAAATTGCTGGAGATAGCAGAGAAAAAAATATAAAGTCTGATATGATTTTCTATCATTTACTAAAAAGACTGTAAAAATTGGGGATTTGCATCAAATTTGGAGCAAAAATATTTGTTACATTTTGAAACTGCTGATCATGGGTAGGTGGTAAAAGCATCAGCACACATTAATGTTAACAGGTTGGTGTGACATATAAGTGAGTTTTAGACCCATATCAGTATCAGTAGAAATTGAGGTTGTGATAATGAACCATCCCTATGACAAAACCAGTGGTAGCATCAGTACAAAAGGTGGATATGATTATAGAAAGTAAGTGACAAAGTAACAGGAAATTTCAGGGACCTGGTCTGGTCTGGGACAGTAAAAATGAGCCACATGGAAGAGAGCAGGAGTGGAAATCCATTTCTCACCAACAATATAACATTATCCAACTTGAAAGAGGTTTAAAAAAGGGGGGAAGAAAAACATTTAATAAGTCATAATAATAAGACGGGGCATACACTGGATTATATCTGCAGTAGAAAAGTTTCAGGTGACTGTTTAAGGTAAATCTGTCACCCCAAAAAAACAAAAAAACAAAAAAAAAACACAAAAATCAAGACAAAGGAAAAGAAAAGCCCATATATGGAACACATGGATCAAAGACACACAAACGGGGGCTGAATGGGCGCCGTCTGTGTGTAGCCTTTTTGCGAATATTCTGATACACACGTACTCTGCTGTGGCAAGTGAACGGCAGCCACACAAATGAGATTATGATAGCAAAGATGTCACGATGAAAAGCTTGTGCCACCATTCAAGTGTATTTACAGGACACCTGCCGCTAATCATGCCATCCTCACTTTGACTAGATAATAATAATAATAATAATAAGAGTAATAATAAAAATAACAAAGAGTACATCGGACATGTTGGAGAAAAGAGTAAAAAAAATAATAATCAACATCCACACTGTGCTGTATTGAAAGCTTACATAGAGGCATATTATTCTGAAACATGCAGCCTTTTTTTCCACAGACGGTGGCCAAATGAAGTGCTGGTTACACCGTGGAAGGGAGGGAGGGAGGCCCTGGAGTATCTGCACGCATCTTAAATATTCCAGGAAAGCTTTGCTTCCTTGTTAAATCCATAACATTTCTTATACAATGATTACAGAAAACAAAAACCGCAATGCAGAACAGCTTTTCTTGCAGTCATCCTGTGCTGAAAAAACAAAGAAGAAAAAATTGAACAAACTGGAAAAAAGAAAGCTCTCCCGTGGCACAGACTGAAGTCTTCCCCGTTATGAAGCAGCGAAGGAGCAGCAGCAAACTGTCGCTGTGACGCTGGGAGGGCTGTAGAGGAGAAACCCACAAACATGTCCGACGCTGGCGAGCGTCTCATGAGAATCCTGAAGAGCTGGCTGAGGTGTGGCTGGTCGTAGTGTCTGTGGAGCCTGTGGTGTTAAGGTGGATGCTAGAGGCCTTCATGGGTGTACTGCAGCCCTGGGCCTGTGGGAAGCGCTGATGATATCGGTCCAGACGCAGATACTTGACTGTCACCAGTTTACCTGTTAAGAACCAGGAGCCTGTTAGTGAACAAACACTACAATACACATTAAAACATCAAACTAACATCACATTACAGTTTACATTTTCATAGTACATTTCCATGCACAGTTCGATCTCACTGTTCATATCCTAGTATACAAGCACTTGTGAGAAACTGATAAATTGATTGCTTTGTTTGTGATATGCCCTCTTTGAGCTCCTATTACATCACAGACTGAAACAACTATATCTGGTGGCAACTTGGTAATGTGTCAAGCAGCTTTTTCTGTCTTTTTAATCATCCATTAACTTCCAAATATTAAATTATATCAGCTGACAGTTTTAAAATGCAGTTGTCTGGATTTTGCCATGCTTTCTTGCTGTCTTTTTCTGTGTACAAGCTTCTTCTATCACTTGTGCACAGGCCAGTTTAGGTCCAGATGAACATTTACAGGTACATGAAATTGTAAGTAAACTCCCAACCTCATTATTTGGGTGAGTTAGCCTGACTTTGAGACATTGAGTACAATTTTAATTGGATTAACCAGTTTACATGTATTTTAAAAGTCTGCTGTTAATCAAATGACCACAAAAAATAACAACAAACTAAACTGTTTCATTCATGATAATTTACCAATCCCTATAACGTATTGATATGAAAATATTCTGATGCTGAAATTTGATTAGGCAGTAATCCTGACCACTAGTAAGCAGCATGGTTTCAACTATTTGCCTGCTCCCCCTTCCACTCCTCTTACTTCACAAAGAAAACTGTATGTTGTTTATGCGTAATACATTGTTTTTTATACAATAAGTTTTTCTAAAAATTTTGGGGAGAAGAAAATAGCAATATATGGTATATCAATACATCACTATAAATCAGTCCTAGTGTCGCAGCTTCCAGCATACCCCCTCAAGTAATTATGCTTTAATGTGTGTAGCAGTGAAGAGGCAAAAACAGATCACACACAGATGCGTTGCCAGAAAAACCATTATTTTAACATGGTACAAAACATTAGGGCTGGGGTATAGGGCAAGTAGGAATTTGGATGGTACAACTTGTGAAACCAGAGACTGAATATGAAATTAGATTGAGAAATGAGTAGGGAATTGGGCCATCCAAACTGAGGTAAATGTTTGGTTTCATTCTTTTAAAACTGCCACTCTATGTCTACAGATAAGTCCCACTGCCGAGGAAACAGTTTCAGTAAAAAAATTTAGTAAAAAAAAGCAGTTGTCATTCTGCCAACTGCTTTAGAATTTTCATTTATCCATGTGCCAGTGCCTGACACTACAGCACTCCATCGTAACCTCTGCTCCTCACTCGTGTCATAAACCCGCTGACAGGCAGAGTCAGGAACTCAGCAGCGCCCCCCCCCTTGTCCCCTACCCCCCATACAAAAATGTGGTCAGAAAGTGAACTGCAGCTAACCCATGGGAGCTGCTGGGACAGAAATTCTCAGCGGCTGGCACAGACGGACACAGGTGGGAAAAAAAGGAGCCTTGGCTAAATGTGGCAACTAGGCCCCAAAATGGGCACCACTGTTTTAAAGGGCAAGTTGCAGTTTTTTGAAGAGTGGTTTGCCATATGTGCAGTAACTATCAGCTGCTGCTTAGTGAGTGAACAAACTTAGCAAAATGTTTTCTTCAAAGAGAACTTTCTGGACAATATATAATTGTATTGCTTGTAGCACCACAGCCTTTTGTATCCTTTCTTAAGTACTGAGTATTTACTGATGTGCAGTGAATCTAAGTGTTTACCATCAAACCAGGAGCCATGAAGTGCCTTGAACGCTTTCCCTGAGTGCTCTGCAGAGAGACACTTCACATAGACGCAGCCCTAAGGAGAGAACAGGAAGAGCAGTGTGTCACCTTTTACAGCTGGAAGCTACAAAGATGAGACATGGTGCTTCTTCGCTCACAGAACGGAACAATACCTCTCGTGAGTTCTTGTCGACAGCAATGTGGACAATACCATCGTTGTCACTGCACTTCTCCAGGATGGCCTCCTGGATGGCTACATCCCAGTTCTCCCCCACCTCCCTTAAAATAAAATAAAAAAACACAGACACAAGGAGATTTAAAGGCACAAAGTAGAATACAGTAAAGGACAGAGCTCGGTTCTTCAGAGAAAAACTCACATGACTGGGTCAAACATGTTTCTAATCTTCAGACATGGAGTCAGGCTGTTGGGAGGAGAATTCCTCCTGTCCAGAGGAAAAGCTGGAAGGGAAAGAGGTAAAACTAATTTTAGGACACAAAGCAGGTTCAGTATAGTCAGGTCAACATGGGATTATTATAAATAGACAGGAGATGGCGCTGCCCTGCAGGGACATGAAAGCTAATGGGCTCTTCTCGTCAACGTTTTACATCAATTAACAGGCAAAAAAGATCATTTTAGACCAAACCCATGTGCATGACCCCTTGGTTTTAGAGGTAACAGATACAGCTGAGATTAGCTATCTGTAGGTTTAACAAGCTAAACTGAGGTCCAGCCAACACAGATACTGAAAAAGACTAAAAATGATTTTCTGGAAACCATTTTGAATTTGTAGGGAAAGAAATCTGTATAAATCTGCGACACAACCTTCAGCTTTTTCAGCTTTTGTTCACGAGCTGGCTGTGTCTTGACAGTGTCAGAGATTGGATGAGAGCTCATACATAGAGCAGGCGGATGCTGTGAGAGTTTTAGTGCACTTAATGCGCTTTACCTTTTCCCTGCCAGACTTTTGAGGGCATCGAGAAGCCCTTGTCACAGCTGAGGGAGGGCTGGATCCACCTCCAGACCAGAAAGTCTGCTCCCCCGATCCTCTGAGTCTCTGTTCGAATACGGGACTCATTGGCTGACAAGAAGCTGACGGCCCGCTCCCAAATCCTCTTCATCTTCTTCCTGCAAAAACATCACAATGTCTGACTCACACTTTGTGTCATGCCACAGAAAACCTACACTTACACATAAGAATTACAGATTTACAGGGTTTCCATAGATCTTCCATTTTCAAACCTTTTCTATAGTTTATGCAGATTCAAAGACTACTTCAATGTCAAGTAACAAAGGCAGGCCCCTATAGTGACCATAAGGCCCATGAGGCTCCTACTTCAATGAGATAGACCTACCACAGGCTTTGTGGCAAAATTGTAATATGGAATTTAGAACGAATATCATGTTGCGTTTCCATCATGGCACGGTTTGGAATGGTAAAGCCCTGTGTCAGGCTTGCGTTTCAAGGTGTTGTACTGACCTGTCCTGAGGCTGAACCAGAGAGTCTCTGACATGAGGGATGGGCAGGTACGGCTGCAGGTCCTGGTTCTCTTGGCAGGCCTCATTGTGGCTCCTCAACACATCTGCACGTCAACAAAGTGTCAGAACAACAAGCATGAGATACAGCTCTCTGAGGGACGATCCTGCATGTTTCAAGTGGCTTCACTAAGTATTCATGGCTCTTCAGTGAGTTGTAGATTTAAATTTCACTGAGGAGATATCCTTTTTTGATGCCTGAACTATACTCAATCAACAGTTATTATAATGATGATTATAATAACTGATGACCATAGAGTTGTACCTTCTGTGTGTCAGGACCCCCCAAAATTTAAACCTAATTTGTAACATGAACTGGCACTCATACATTGATTTATTTTTAAGATACTGCTAACAATATTGTTTTAGCACAAGTCCAGCTTCACGTAAACATCTCCTGTCTCTTTTCTCTCTACCTATCAGAAATTCGCATTAACACTCTTAAGAGTGGACAAATCTGTACAGGAGAGGTAGGGATGATTTTTTTCCTACATTTTAAGATTAAACAATGGCCGATTATTACAACCCCAATTCCAAAAAAAGTTGGTACACTGTGTACAACGTGAATAAAAAAATAAAGAATCCAATGGTTTTCAAATCTCATAAACACATTTTATTCCCAATAGAAAATAAACAACATTCAAGAGCAAGATCTAGAAAGTGAGACATTTTACCATTTCATGAAAATACTAGCTCATTTTGAATTTAATGGCAGCAACACAAAAAGGTTGGAACAGAGGCAACAAAAGGCTGGAAAAGTAAACAGTGCAAATGAAAAATAACTGGAGGATCATTTGACAACAGGTCAGTAACATGACTGGGTATTAAAGGAACATTTCAGAGAGGCAGAGCCTCTCAGATGTAAAGATGGGCAGAGGTTCACCAATCTGTGTCAAACTGCATCTAAAAATCTTCAGGCCCTAACGCGGCACTGCATTAAAAACAGGCATGATTCTCTACACTGGAAATCACTGCATGGGCTCAGGAACACTTCCAGAAATCACCATCTGGGAACTCAGTTCACTGTACAATTCATAGATGCAAGTTAAAGCTGTATCATGCAAAGAAGCCATAAGTAAACATGATCCAGAAATGCTGCCATCTCTCTTCCAACTTTTTTGAGATGTGCTGCTGCCATCAAATTCAAAATGAGCTAACATTTTTCATGAAATGATTTAATGTCTCGGTTTCAACATGAGATATATGCTGTTCTATTGGGATTAAAATATGGATTTATGAGATTTACAAATCATTGGATTTACATTTTACACAGCCTCCCAAGTTTTTTGGAAGTGGGGTTGTACTTGTTAAGGCGTGGTTCTTTACCAATAATCCTCTCCACCATGTCATACATCTGCCTGGTCTCCTCCTCCTCTCTCCGCCAGCGATACTTGACGTAGCAGACAATGCTCCACACACAACCTACCACTGCAAAGAGAAAAACACACATACTGGTATTAGAATTGTTCGTGCAGCCATGAATCCACACTGTGCAACTTTGATTGGTCAGAATGATGCACCCATTGTGCATATTGATCATCTTTGATCACCACTTGACATAAGAGACCTGATATAAACCAGGAAGTGATGCACCTATAACATTTCCTAACCGCCCAAAAACATTTAAGGTATGTTCTAAACACCTAATTTATTACAGGACGCATTTATTATAACACAAAATTGTTGCTAGGAGTCAAGACGCAATATACTGGACTTTTTGTGGGAGTGCTTTGGTTAATTATCAGTATGTCTTCCCCTGCGCCCAACTGCAGTTATTTAATCTGTTCATACTCATGTCACAGCAGATGTAGATATAAAGTTCCTTCATTGCACAAAATAAACAAACATGAAACAATCATACCTAGGTAGCCGCTTATTCAACCTACTGTTTTAGTCATTAGTCATATTGAGCGATCTTGGCATGTTCACCAATATCCAATAATACATTTTAAAGCTAATATTGACCTTTACTGATGTCATGCTGATAATATTGTGCATACCTAGCTGGGAATGATTATGGGGTGCAAATACACTTATTTACATTTTAATATGTTGTTTAATATTGCATTTATGTTTGACTTAGGAAAAAAAACATTAAATTGGCAATGTCTTTACATCTGTCAATACTCTTTGGTGTTATTTTTATCTGTATGAAGAAAGAGATGCCGTGCGGCACAAATCTTTATCTGCACTGTGAGAGCACACTGTATAACATTAATGTACACACTACCATGTTTCAAACATGCTGAATTTTGTTTTTCTCACCGACTCCAATGAGGAAGACTCTACTGATGACTGTGAGAAAGGCTCGGCGGAAGCGGCACATAAAAGGCATGTTGGGATGTGTGGACTCAAGCCGAGAGATCTCAGTCACATCAGTGACTGGATCGTCGGCCTCCTGCCCAGTCAGCCTACACATAAACACACAAAAACACACAGTGAGTAAGCAAACACGGAGGTTACAGTAACAGACAGTGAGGGGTGTGTGGAGTTTGCAATCAGAATTTTTATGTGTTTTACGTTTAACTTTACCTTATCCCGACATCCTGGCCTGCCCGGATCACCCACTCCAGAGATTCAAGGATGAAGCCATCAAACTCCTGATTCTGAGCCTAAACAAAAACACACATGGTACTGATGATTTGGACAATCAAAGGGATGGGTGATGTTCATAGTTAAAGCGATACAGTTACCCAACTGTAATTTTTTCTTGTCATTTTCACTTTTAATTAGCAAAGACATAGTCAACGTAATGAAACATAGCAACAGACATATGCATTATAATGCCAGGTGTAAACAATCATAGTTAATGTTGTCAACTTGTGATTGGAGGTAAGGCCAAAATGTTTTTTGATGGATTTTTTGGCCCTTATTAGAGGTAAGATCTTAAGACCGAGCCCGAGTCCGAGCCCGACCCGACCCGACCCGATGTGTGGATACTAAACTAAGGAATACTTATTATAAATAAATAATTTGGATAAAACAGAGAAGGCGCTGTAAGGTAATTGCTATATAACTACTACTAAACAGGAAGCGCAGAGCCAGAGCACGCTTTGGGAAACGTGCGCAAAGCCGCTTTGCACACGCTTTGCCAAAACGTTGGTGTGTCGTGAATGTAATCTTCCCTCCGCATCCGCAAGTCCACATCTATTTTGACCATCCCCGATATGGAGCAGCAAGAAGTCAAGGATAAACTTAAGACAGGAGAACTGAAAAGGCAAACACGCACCGCTGGTAAGAGTGAAGTGTGGAAAAGCTTCAAATTGATCGTAAAAAATGATACAGAAGCTTCTGTTGGCTTCGCTGAATGTGGTCAATGTGGCGCTTTGCTAACTTGTGCATACCCGCAAGCAGCAGCAGCAGTGAGCGTGTTTTTAGCGCAGCTGGCCGCACGATAGATCAGCGGAGAACTTCACTGAAACCTGGTACAGTGGACGCAATCTTGTTCCTACATGACGACCACAAAATATAAACAACGTAAGTAATATACTGCTGTTCAAATCATCATTTTAATTATTGTCTGAGGCTTTAATTATTTCCCTTATTTCACAGGAATAAAGACCAGGACACGAGACCGCAATTGTATTTCTGTGTTCTTGCTCTTCGATCATTTCGTTAGCTTTTCCATTTTCAGACCAAATTAAAGATAGAGAAAATTAAAGCTTTTATTTTAAATTTCGTTGAAACAAAACTATAGAAATAACAATTTCATATATCTTTTCCCATTTATTTGATTTGCGTTATTCTATTTAAAGCCTAGTGGGCTGCAGTATTTCTTCGCGTAATTAAGCGAGTGCGCATCAAGATCTCTCTTTCACTCTCTTTGTCTGGCCTCTTATTCTGTGTTCCATTCATTTATCATGATCATAAAAATATGTAGATTATTTTAACCTTAAGAAATCTTGCGTTTTTTTCTGCCCAAAATACTATGGGATAAATTGAAATTTCGGGTTTGCTTCGGGCTCGGGCCTGCAAATCAAGTTAATTGGTCGGGCTCGGGCTGGGTCGGGCTTTAATGCCCGCGGGCCTGGGTCGGGTCTTTAGGCCCGATCTTACCTCTAGCCCTTATATTTGGCCGATGTTGCTTTTTTTTTCTTCCATTGGAAAAAATATGACAAATTCATTATTAATAAAAAAAAAAGGCTTAACTTCAGTAAAAAGTTTTTGAACAAGACTACATTTGATGTCTGTACTGCAATGCAATTATATAAAGTATTTTCAGAGAACAATTATAGGGAACAAAATACATACATGTAATTAATGCCCAGTTAAAAAATAACAATCTGCCAATGTCCTATATTAAAAAAAATCAGCTGATTAATCGGCCTGCACAATATATTGTAAATCTATAGTGGCAGCAGACTAGACTTTATATTTCTTCACACACACATACACTGTCAGCTTCACCCCTCTTACCCTTCATCATTTTCTTTCACCCTGGCCTTTAAAAACAGCTTACAATAAAATTCCCCAAAAAAATATTTTATTTTTGAGTTTCTGTTATATTTATAATTCACCTTTATCTTATCGTTTACTGATTATTAATACTAGCGCTGCAACAAATATTGAATTAATTGATTTTTACTCGATTACTAAATGAATCGTTACACTTAATCGTTTTTTTTAATAATTAAAACAAGCTTTTTGATCTTTCAGCTTCTTAAATGCAAATATTCTCTGGTTTCTTTGCTCTATATAACAAAGAAATCATTAAAATGGATTAACGTCTGTTTGTGGGCAAGTCATTTAAGACCATAATTTAGAGGTTTGGAAAACATCTATCTACATTCTTCAAAGTTTTCTGACACTTTATGGATCAAACAAATACTTAATTAATCAAGAAAGAAATATACATGTTAACCGATTTTGAAAATAATCATTAGCTGCAACCTTAATTAATACATAACAAAGCAAAAGCTTTCATTTGGATTATTTATTACAAGTGATATCGTCATCCCAGTATTCAGCAATGTTATTGCATACTGCATGATTTCCTAATGTCATGCGGCCCTAGTTAGGAAGGGTAACAGATAACCAATTAGAACTGTTTTCGAAACCTTCCTTTGTAGTATTCAAGCACAGTAGTACGGCTTCAAAAGGGGTGGAGCTAGAATTATCTCTTACATGCGACAGTGGAGAAAAATGGCTGTGTTTTTCCGTACAGTCTTTTGCTAAAGTGTGAAGGTACTCATGTTTGTCCAACAAAACGTCCACTCGCAGTGCCGTGGACACGGACGGATGACAAGCCTTGCACAGCAAGTCTGAGCATGGCCTCACCTCAGTCGCAGTAATCTTATATAATCTCTGGGCTGTCTTTGAAACACTGCTCTGAGAAAACAGGCTCCACTTTGCTTCATGTAAGACACCTGGACCCTAAACATCACTTATAGAACTACAATCAAACAGATGTTGATTAACTTTATTATAGAGCAGAGATAAAAACAAAGCCTAATTCCACACTCAAGTTTTAGCTTAAAAAAAAAAAAAAATCACAGTTGTTACGAACAACCAGGTTGATGGAAATTACACTCCTGACTTTCAGCTCTTGAGTTATAAGGTCTGATATGCAAATACCAAGAATTTAATGACCTACTATACAAGGCAGGTGAGAAGTTCATAGTACTTTGTTGATGTAGACATACCCGCAAATATGCAGAGGCCTCGTCTATGGACAGACTTCTGTTGAGACTCTTCTGCTCTCCACAGTCATGCTGGCCTGTAATCAGAGTATCAAACCGTCACTGATGAAACCAACCAACCATTCTTAAAAAAAAAAGGTTCTCTTGAACCCACCTGTGTAGTTTTATTAATGATGATTTTAAACTGTACATTTTTTAATCTGGGATTTCTTTTTAAGATAATCCTTAACATAGAACCACTGACATGTTTATGGAAAACAATTACTATATTGCATTCAATTCTACAGCTGTTCAAGAGTATTATGATTAGGGCTCCAAATAACCATGGTTTACATAATTGATAAATCTGTCATTATTTTCTCAGTGAATCAAGTAATCATTTGGTCAATAAAACATAATTAAATGTTGACCAATGATTATAGTTTCACCGATATTCGCACTCAGCTGAAGTCTCTGCAACAGGGGTGTGTGTCCCCTCTCTTGTGTAAAGACCCAGAGTCTCTAAAAAAGTCACTACACTTGTTGCTAGTCCGTGTGTGTGTTTGCGTAAACATCAGGGTGGAACTCCAGCATGCACGATACAGAGAGCAAACATGTGAACATGTAGAGACAGAAATGACATGCCGTTGTGTAAATATGATAAATAACATAAGGTTATTGAGTTTATTTAGTAAAAGGACAAAATTTAGACATGTTCTATAGGAAAGATAACCTTAAATGATTTCTGTTGTGATCTGGCGGTGAATGGAAAATCAAATTAATTAGTGCATGCATGTGATGCCATTAACAGGAAGCTGATTCCCCCCTCTGAAATCATTTGCTTCATTTCATTGAGACTACAATTGAGACATGTAAATGGTGAAAGGTGTAAGGATATAGCCTCAGTCAGTCAGAAGACACACAGGGGTTAATAGCTACCAGCGATATGGGCTAGATGGTCATGTAGATTCAGCAGCAGCTTCAGGATCAGGTCCCTCTCCGACTTGCTCTGCAAATCAAAAGCAGGATAATTCAAGGGTAAAGGTAATTTCAAACTCAAAATCAAATGAGAAGCAAAGAAGAGCTGTTTTCAGACATGAAAAAGCGACGAAGAGATTAGGCCAGGACTCTTTCCACAGTTTACTGTACATTCACAAATATGAAGAAGTTATTATTCACTCAAATAATATTCATCACAACCCTTTAGGCTGATGTAAACTGCTCAGAGTGATGAATGTCTAGACACCGGAGTGTGTGTGGACTGAGGAGCCACTCACTGGTGGTACCTGCCAAATCATTTTCTACATTTGCACACACTTCATTTTCACTGGGACAGGTAACAGAATACTGTCCTCTAGAGGACTGCTATCATACAGGAGCGCAGCACTGCAGCACGCACCAGCAGGCTGAGATGCAGATGAATATAAAGAAATCTATTGTAGTGTGGGGATAAAATGTTTACCTCTTTATCACGTAGACTACACCAATGATTATCTCCTTATCATCATCCTGAGTTATCTCACTTGCTTCTTTTGTTTCATGACTGGTGTTCTTCACACACACAGAGGAAGCAGTATAAAAATGTATTTGGATTAGAGCCTTTTTTTTTACCATGACGTAACCCATCCTTGAGTAATACGTTCAGGCAAGTGTGCACTGAAGAGAACTAGGTGGCAAAAGAGTGGAAATTCATGATAAATTTCCAGAAACTTGGACCAGTGGGTGCAAAACTTCATACTTCAAAGTCCTGGCATATCATTGAATACAGAGGCATATTATATTATCTATGGCCATTTTAAAGGCAAATCCTGTTAAAGTGGAACTTTGAGGTTTGGACACTTTTTCAGCTTTTTCCTTATGGAGCTCCCCCTACAGTTTCAGAGTACATATTTTTTCAACACCACCATAGACATCCATCCGTCTACTGTCTACCTCTTTAACCTCAGTGTCGTAAAAACTCACCGCTGATGCCCCCCTCCCTTCCCCTCTTCTGGCCATGTGCATTTGTTTTCAATGGAGCCGGGGAACACAAGCCGTGGAGCCATTGTCCATGCCGGTTAGCATCTGTTTTGCATGCTTCTGTGTTTTCTTGCCATTCAAAAAAAGCCAGTCTGACATTTACTCTTGTGTGGCCCCTCGCTCAGTCAGAAAGTAATTCTCTCTTCCTCACTTCCTTCAACAATGTTTTTTTCTGCTTTTTTGCCGGCCTTTAAACATAATGCTATCGCTGCCTTGTTTTTATAGCCTATACCTGGTGTGTGTGTGTATATAGTGCAGTAAAGTATTTCTTGTTTCCCACATAGACCCAAGACTATGGGAGACCTTATTCTGAGGACTCTGGGTCGGCAGCCCTGACCTTGGAAGGCTCGTTTTCCGCCAACAGGCGGTGGGGGTAGCGGAGACGGCCCCCAATCTCCCTACAACAAGACATTTAACCATCACAATGACTTCAAAGCTGTAAAACTTGGGTAAAAAGTTCACCTTTAATGTTAACCGTGCAGAAACATCATAGATGCATGAGCTATTACACACTGCACATGCGTCCAGTATGGCCTGTATGATTCACAGTATTAAAAATCAGTTTGACCTAAAACTGGTTGAACAAGCTAGGATCTTAAACCTTCACTTGTTGGACAAAATATTTAGAACACCACCCAGCCTGACAGCAGGTAGGGCTACATCTGGGACATGAGGGCAACTTAACTTAATTATTATTGCTGCAGTTAAGCTGTTTTCACTGTTCACATCAATTAAACTTCCAAATCTAATTCCAGGTTGGAGTTTACACAATGCATTTCCTGTGTTTTAACAAAAACTTTGCAATACAACTGTAGTACACAGAGAAGTGGGGTGTGGGGGGGGGGCACTGGAAAGTATCTACTTACATAAGACGCATCAAAGTCACTGCCAAAAGGGTGGCTCTTAACTGCAAAAGAGAGAAAAGTGGTACAGTGAGAAAACAGCATGCACCAAGAGCATGCTCAATAAAAATGACACTGGAAAGTGAACGAAAAAAGAGGACACAGAGGCTGGATTAAAGGGAGCGAACTATTATTATTTTTTCCATTCACAATAAGATGTCGTGTTTGTAGAGTTGAAATGCGAGTGCAGCTCAGACATCACACATGAGTCAGTGTCTGTACATGAAGCTCAACCCTGGAGGCCTCACCACCTCAGCCAAACTCTTCTGAGGCCAAGTCCATTCATGACAGAATTATGATCTGCTGTATGTGACATGTTTGACTCATCTTCACGTCTGGCTTTTTACCTGTTTACTCACAGTCCTAATGTCAGAATCATGGTAATACAACATTCAAAAAGCTCATTATAAAACAAAAAAACTATGTTTGGTTACAAATTAAAGCATGAGAGAAGTCATCTGTGTGCAGTTCAAGCAACTGTTTACAATGTAGCAAACAAACTTTTAACAGCTGAAATTTAAAGCCGCATTTGTGGTGTGTGTGTGTGCTGAGATTTCTGCTGCTCCATGTTCAATTTGACACCAATGGTTACAAGCTTTATGGAAAAACTAGTAATTCCAATTTGTTTCAAATGTAAGGAAATGTAGTCACTGCAGTTGCTCCATCTGAGGATGGGGCTCAGTGACATCGTCTCAATAAATGCAGGTCCAAACGTGCATGGAATCATATGAAACCAGTGGCAGGAGTGTGCATTGTGTCCTCTGCCAGACTCTCAAATTATCATGTTTTTAAAGACATTTTTTGGCATTTTTTTGCCTTAATTCTAGACATACGGCAAAGGACAACAAGCCAGACTCCATTCCAGGGTCACTGCAGAAAGCCTCAGTCTTAAGGTCTGCCAATCTTTTTCAACAGAAGCAAGTACTCTTAAAGCTCCAGTGTGTATCCTGTGTCGCCAAAACAGTGCTAGTCTTTCTCCCCTGCATACCAACCCACCCCTCAGGTAAGCCTGTTTTAGAGAACAGGGGGTAGTACCTTTATAGAAAATAACATTTGTTTCATCTCACTCATCCATCCATCCTCTGCCATTTATCCAAGGTTGGACCACAGGGGCAGCAGATTAAGCACAGAAGCCCAGACTTCCCGCTCCCTGGCCACTCAGTTGGGTAGAGTGCATGCACATGGGCAGGTCAGTTAGTGACCGACAGGTAGCCCATCCAATCATTTAAGGTGGTCTGAATAAAATAATTTTTCATTATTTTTGAATTATTGTTCAGCAGTAGCGCTGTTATCTTTTCTTTTTAACTTGGGTCCGGTCAGCATTAGTGCACATACACTACCGTGCATTCAATGTGCATTCATCCTCCAGCTGTTACTATAGCTGTTAGCCATGAAGAGTAGAGAAAAGTACTTTTCTCTTTTTGAGTTTTATTAACTAGACAGGTACAAAATGACAACCATCATAATGTAACAGAATGTCATGTTGGTGGTGTTTTCTTCCTCCAACTCCTGTTGTTTCTGGCACATTTGTGACATCACAATTAACACCAGTAATGCAGGAGTGAAAAATATCATTGTGCAATAAGAATGGTGCTAATCATCTTTTCTTAGCAGGTGTATACTGGTTCACAAATCTCACATTTACCGACAAAGTTTTGTGTGAAATGAGCTTCAGTCTACCAGTGCAGGGAAAAATGTTTAGTTTATTACAGTCACTTTACTACATTATAGTGATTATAGATGGTTTAGAGGTAGAGTGAGTCATCTTCCAAACAAAAGGTTGGGGAGTCAATGCCCAGCTCCACTCATCTTCATGCCAATGTGACCCTGAAGAGGACACTTAACCCCAAGTTAATCCTGACAGCTGTGACAGCAGCATGTGAAAGGATATGACAGATGTGTGTGCTACATAAACTGCGTGAATGGGTGAATGATGGGTAAAACTACAGTGAGAAGGACTCTGATTGGTCAAGACAAAAAGGTGCTATATAGATGCAGACCATGTACTTACAAAAATACACTTAGGGGTGGTATATTCAATTGCTGTCAAAAACAAACTTATATGTGTTATACAGTGGCTCTTATATCTTGTATATGATACACAGTTCATACACTACATCAGCTCTATATTCTATTTACATATAGGACATCATTTATTGCAATTACTGATATTGAAGAACCTATATTGCCTAAAATACGCACTATTTTGAAGCATATGATAAAGCTTCTACCTGCCTTTAAATCGCCACTTAGCATATTTATCACTTCTATGGGGGATTAAGAGTAGAAGAGGTTTTCAGACACTTACTGACTCCATCCACCTCTGAGGATCCAGAGCCCCTCATCCTCAGATACATGAGGCCCAATAGCAGAAAGAAGAGGCAGGCTGCCGTGAGCAGGAACATGGAAAGGTAGTGAGCACTGAAGCTACCCGGAGAGGCCACCTCTTCTCCTTTGAACTGCTGGAGCAGCTCATCCTCTGGGACAGACAGCTTCTGTTTGACCACTGCCTGGGTGTATGAGTTGTTAGGAGCGGTGTGGTTGGAGTGGTTGCCCCTGTAGGTCTGGGACAGGCTGCTGTAGCTGGTGAAACGCGGTCTGAGGCCGATGCTAAACCTACTGATGTCGCTGCTTTTATAGGATGCGTCCTCACTGTCGATGTGGTTGTTTTTCCCGGCGTCCCTTTCATGGTTCTCGGCGAGGGACACGTAGATAGACTTCCTGGGAAAGTTATGGCTCCGCATGCCTCCCGGTTTGTCCGAGTCCCTCCTCTTCACCTCGTCTTCCTCCCCCTCCTCCCTCCGGCTTCTCACCATGTTTAGACTCCCTGGCGGGTTAGCCTCTCTGGCTGCCCCTCCCGTCTGGGACCCTAGGCCGCCTCCGTGGGAAAGAAACGACGCTTTCGTGTGACTCCGTCTAGTCTCCAGCCTGTCCAGCCGCCGGTCTCCAGCACCAAGGGCTCCAACCTCCTCTTCGTCCGAGTCTGAGTAATCCCCTGCTAACTTGCTAGACGCCAAGTGAGACGCACTACAACCATTTAAAGAGCGAGAGTTCTTCTCTGTTCCCCCCTCACCATCGTCCTCATCTCCCGACTCGTCGTAATCCCTCCCTTCCGCCTCAGGGTTGGATCTGGCACGAACTCCCCAGCCCACCGAGACGCCTCTGTGTCCGTCCGGACCCGGGGAAGAAACGCTGCTAGTTAGCGCACTCCCAGCGCCATACGGGCTCTTGGTAGTCGGCGTAGTGACGGGCCTTACCTTCGGCTGCGGTTGAAAAGTGGGGCTGCGGTCTGCCCTGCCGCTGTGATTGAGGCCCTTTCTTTTCAGTGGAGTTTCGGCGTCAGACTCGTCGGAGCTGAAGCCGAGCACGGAGGACTTCCGGCCCGGTCTCCTGTTAGAGCTCGGGTGCGTGACGTCATGGCTGGCTGGCCTGGATCCCGCCGTGTTGCCGCCGCCAGTGATGCTGTTTACGGCAGCGCTGTTACGGGTTTTGCCAGACCGGGAGCCCCGCTGCTGTTGCTCTTCGCGAAGCTTCTTGAGTTTCTTCAAATATACCGGACGGGTATGCTCAGTGACCGGACCTGGAGTGAAACCAAGGCGCTTTAATTCGGAGAAAAGCTCCTCATCCGTTAACTGCATTGACGCCATCTTAGACAAAACTCTGCGAGACGGTTGTGTGACGGAAATGACGTAGGGGTGAAGTGGCAAAAGACCAACTGGGCTGCGTTCAAGGTCCTCAGCAACCCCAGCAGCAGCCTGTTTAAAAACCATATGCACAATTCGTCCTTTTTCCGCTCTTTTAGCTTTCATGAAACTAAAACAGACAAAAATGGGATATGTACATTAAAAATAAGTTTTAAGAACTTAACTCTAAATAAACGTAGTCAAAAAGGCTTTTAAAGTCACCAGTTCTTTCAAACATTTGAAGCTAAAAATTACAATTCCTTTTCTTAAAATTAAAAAGTACATCTCCCAACCAGAGTGCAACAGCAACCAACACACAGATCAAAGGCAAACTAAGATGGCATCCATCTCCTTTCATTTTTAATAGGTAAAATTACAGAAAAAGCTGGACATTTTTTAAAGTGCAAGGAAAAAATGTTTTGAAACCCAGCATGGTAGTATACAGCGACTAAAGTAGGTACGGAATGATAATAAAAAATGGGAAAATGAATCACACTTAATATTAATCTAAAATATTACCTCGAACCAATTTCCACCACCACCAGTCCAGGTTAATTTAAAATGAATGCATTAAATAAACACATATTTGTTCAAATTAATATAAAACTGCAGGGTGATTTTATTGACCATAAATTGACCATCTGTGTAAAGAGATAGATTTTGGTACTTTACAAACCTTTATAAGTCACATTTTCAAGATTTGGAAGCAGCAAAAAAATACACTTGCATTAACTTATTTTCTCCATTTTTCTTCTAATATTTTCAGCAGGCTGCATGCACATCAGTTTCAACAGTTTTCTTTGATGTTATTTTTTCCCCTTCACACACTACACACTTCAAGCAGCGGCTTAGTTCGCTTCTGCCTTGGAATGGCTCTGGAATGGTCTGATTCTACCATTCCTCTATTAAATTCATATTAACTGTCCTTGGAAAGACAATACAGAGCTGCAGCATCAACCAGGAAAATTATACCAAATGCAATAACTTTCTTTTGAAATTGTAATTACAGAGAAGCATGCTTATTATTTACCTGTTTGTGTGTATTCTTGTGTATTGTTTGTCTTTTTGACCACTTTGCAAAGCCAAAGGCAAATTTCCACTTTTGTGGCCAATTATAAACGAACATTCCCTGCTGTGTTTGTCATAAAACTCCAATGTCTGTAGATCCTCGAGGGAAATTTACATCACACATGAATTCAACAATTCATTTGCTTTTATTTATATTACATTTATAATTCAGTTCCTGTTTCCAAAATAACTCCACAGTTCACATTAACACCATAAAAATACATTATGTACAATGACAGGTCTTCATTAACTCAGACATGCACTTCATTAAACCACTGTACCATGTATTGTCTTCTTGCTATTGTACATTAACATGTGTGGCACATGAGAGGGAATGTTAACTTATTTTGTTTCAGCAAAACATGAAAAAGATCACAGATACAATTAAAATTCCAGGGGTCAACCTGTAGAAATAAAACTGAGCTTAATTAAGCCTGGTTTTATCACATAATTCCCTGTGTCATTCTCCTTTTCTTAGAAGTATTTTTAAAGCCCAATAAACAAATGTTTACCAATCCATAACATACAAAAGCACAGACCTTATACATGTACCTTCACATACACATTCACAGCATCCTGTGATCCTGGCTATAGACGCTTCATCAATATAAATCTTCTTAATTTGATACAAAAGCAATCAGCTATCAGAAACAATCAAAGAAAATAAAGTATGTAGTAAAAGAGAGAGGGGAGGACAGGAGATGAGATGAGAAAGAATATGACAGACTGGCTCATGTAGGAGTTTTCTAACTCCAGAGGTGGCAGTGTAACATGATGGATACAAAAAGCCATTAAACCCTACAGAAGAAAAAGATGATGATGATGATGACGACGGGGACTTTCAGAGAGCCTGAAACAGCCATCCTCAGTGCTTCTTCAGAGAGTCGAGGACACGAAGGATGTGCAGGAAGAGGTTGACGATGTCCAGGTAGAGGTTGATGGAAGCCAGGATGTGCTCCTCGGGGGAGAGCTGCTTCATCAGCAGGTGCGTGTCGTAAATGATGAAGCCGCAGAAGACCAGGGCACCGGCAGCGGACATGACCAGCTCTGTGGTGTCACTGTTGAAGAAGAACTGCAAAGACAACAGAGCAGCTATAAAGGCAACACCTGCAGAAACTAGGAACTTCACACTAGGCTCGGGTTACAATTATAATGCATGCAAATCCAGCTGAACTGGATTATTATCAACAATTGGAACTAAACATCTTTTCTCATTTAGGTTATACATTAGCTTGGAATCAAAGGGTACCTCACAATACGATATGCAATACATGGTCCACGATACCAATAATATCACAATACAGCGATCATAGCAATTATAGCAATACTTTGTAATATCTAACTGAAGAAAATAAAACATCTGTGAAGTGCAGGATTTCTCTACTTATTCACAACATAGAAAACAAAGTGTATCAAGGCTATGTATTGAACATGGATGAGGCATCACTTAACTTTCTTAACTTCTGCCATAGTTTCCCTCATTCATTTGAGCAGCACCACAGTGGAGACATGAAGTAGCGATGCTCAGCGAGTGGAACTGACAGGGACTGTTTACTTTGGAGTACCTTAATTAATTAATTAAAATATCAACATTTGCACCAGCACATCATTTTTAGTAGTGCATAAGGAAGGACGATAATATATTACTGAATTGATATTCTGACACACCCCTAAGCAGGAGTTATGTGAAAACCAAAAAGAGTACTGCCTTGGTTCACAAAATGTCAAGTGCTCATCAAGGATAAGCGCAATCAGTCTGATCAAATTTACTGTCCATTTTGATTAATGTCAGCCCAAAAGAAAGGCATAGAGGGCAATCCAATGGAGAAAACAGTTTCAAGAAATACTTTAATTATTCATTATCTTTTAAGTTAAAAGTCAATGCATGTCAAAGCTACGGCAACCAGAGTTCATCATGGTTGATGTAGATGTTTAACCATAAAAACACATTTTTAGTACACATTAATCCTTTGGTTGATGTATGCCCTCTGCTGGTATGCACCTTAATGACAGCATGTGAGGTCCAGAGAAATTACATGCCAAGAAAATGACATCTTCACAAAATCAATTCAAATATTTATAACATGCTATATTTTATTCAACTTACGGTTATTTGCTTCCATTTCTCTAACAATATAATAACAGATCAGGATGCACTGTAGCTGTTTGTCCACAAGTCCTTGTGCTGATTTTGACAGAGGGCAATTAGTACATTGGTACAATATTTGTTCCTGTGCTCTTTTTAAAAAAAACAAAAACAAAAGAAAAACTAAGTACTCTACATAAAATCAACTTAACCCTGAGATTATTTCATGGTTTTGTGTTTTAGGAGCAAGCAGGAGGCCAACAGATACAGATTTTTTTTTTTTTTTTTTAATTGTTGATTCTTCTGCCTTCATTCATAATCATTGAAAAGCAAGTCAGAATGCATCTAAATAAATAATATGTTATACTCTGTTATATATATAAAATGATTTTTTTTAAATGTTTTGGATATATCATGCTTGCTTGTCTGCATTTCCACCTCAGTGGAAAAAAAACAGGGAAGATTATAGTTTCCTGGTGCAAGTTTCTTCACCTCTCATCCAAGAGGCTTCTTCACTTCTGTTCTTCTTCAGTTCAATTTGATGTGAAGGTCTAAGGATAGAGGGTGTCACTTGCTGTACATGGATGGGTTACTTTGGTAGATTTCCTAAAGCAGAACTTTGCACGTCTGGTCACTTTTCATTACCTTTTTCTTTTACAGAGCTCCCACTACAGTTTAAGAGTACATGTTTTTACAACACCACTGTAACCATCCATCCATCGGTTCAACGCTTTATCTGCTCTGTTGTAAAAACTCACCTCTGACACTCCTCCCCCTCTCCAGGCCATTTGCATTTGTTTTCAATGGAACCAGCAAACAAGCCGTGGAACCATCTCCCTGCCGGTTGGCATCCATTTTGCATGCCTCTTGCCATTCGAAAAATGCAGTGACATCTGTGAGGTCCCTCGCTCGGTCAGACATTTGTATCTGTTTCCTCCGGCGTTTTTTTCTCCGTTTCTGATTCTGATGCTATTGCTGCCTTGATCTTATAGTACAAGTAGTGTGTATAAATTTTCTACAAATAGATTCTGCACAGATTGTATTGTGGGCGCTCAACTGTGTTTGTACGTAAATTCTTCCCCCCCCCCCCATGTTCATGAACACTGCACTACCTGCCCAATTAACTGTCACGATTGGAATGACACGTCACACAATGTTAGGGGCGATGGAAACAAAATGGAAGCCAAAAGTTACAGTGTTAGTGTCAGTAGAGGACGGCGAGTGGAGGAGAAAATCAAATGTTTGCCAGTATCACCCAGGCATTGATGTGGCAGGAAGGAAACATGGTGGAAACAAGGCTTTAGGATATGTATCCTGTTGGGTTTTTTTTTTTTTAATTCCCTCTACATAAAATAGCCACATTCAAGTGAGGAACTTCAACTCACCCTCATGAAGCTTGCAATGATGAGGACCCAGAGGCAGGCGAACAGGCTGCAAAGTGAGAGCACACCAGAGGGATAAAGCTGCATTGATTTAAAAAACTCACAAAAAAAAAAACAAAAAACACTGGAGCAGATATTGTGGCACACCCACCCTACTCCCAACCGACTGAAGTCTCTCTTAGACTGGAAGGTGAAGGCTGTCAGTCCGGCAAACACGGCACAGGTCAGGCATAAGGCTTGCAATACAGTGGAGTAGTCATAGAAGGTCACTGCAGAGAGGGAGAACGCTGCAGTCAGGACAGTCTGTCAACAGACTCCAAGCAACAGAAACTGACAAACCTTCTCATGAGCAACTCACCCGCAGTGGCCACAGAAACGGCCTCCAACAGCGTCTGCAAAAACAGAAGTTATTAGTATAATAATAATCATTATTAGTAGAGCTAGTTTAAAAATATCTATTATTTGGAAAACCTGATATCGATTCATAAAATCCTCAAACTTTTAATAATTTCCTGTATCCTCTGCACAAGCCTCACACGACTATCACAGATCACAATAGTCTCATGTGACAGCAAGCAGTTAGCATTGGTGAAGCTAACAGCTAAGCTAAGAACAGAGGGTCTGTAGATTTGTTCATTTCTTTGTATAGTGGTAGACCAGAAATATTTCCACACACTGCATTTGGGATTTATACTTTTTAACTATCATACACAAGGTCTGTATTTGAAATTTCTGATTTAAAGTTATTCTCACACCTTTCATACCTGCTGCTTTCTCTCTCACACTCTTTTCATTGACCCAGGGAAGATGTACATTTTGGACCCAATACCACGTCAGAAGCCTAGAGACGTGAAGCTGCAATTGCAGGTAGACTTGTTTTCCATAAAACAAGTGCTGGGAATTCTTATGAGCCAGAGGCGGAAAGAAATTTGACAAATGACAACCTCACTTCTCTATGCAGTAATAATCCCAGCATGTTTTTGGCTCACTGGTTTCTCAGGTTACCAGATCTTGCAAGTTTAAATGGGGTTATCTACAGGAAAAGGCATATTTCTTGTGATTTGTGACTTATTATCTGATATTTCAATAGATATCAAATTAAACCTGAAATTTATTTTCTTCAACACTGAGCCAGAGAAATAAAAAAAAAACCAATGTGCAACATTTAGGAGGGTTTACTGACAGTAACAGAATACTACCTGAACTGAATAAATACTACTGCAGTGTTTCAGTACATTATTTGGGACAATACATTATGCTTTGGAATGGTAAAGCCCTGGATTAGGCTTGCATTTCAACTGAGAAAAGTACCTTTACTTCACAGGCAGGGTGTGGGCTGTGCGAGATATGAAGCATGACTTTGCAAAAGTGTGACGACAAAAAAATAACACTGAACATGACACAACAGACAACAATGGAGTATGTCCAGTAGCTTCTTTCCTGCTTGGTTTGTGGCTGTCTGTCTCAACATGACACCAAGCTTTGTATGAGAATAGACTGCGGGTCTTGAAAAAAAAAAAAAACACTGATTGCAAGGGCATGACATTCATTTGTCGCCCAATATGCTGATTGTCATGGGAGGAGCCGGCCTAGCTCCACCCCAACTATACCATTTTACTCGACTACCCCAAGGGAAGGGTGCCAAAAATGGAACAGCTGGGGCTGGTTATTTTGGTACCGTTCCTAATGGAAAATACAACAAATTCATAGACATAGATGGGCTCTCACGTTAGATGTGTTACTGTGAGCAGACTTGACTCGCGTTATTCAATGTTTGCAGACAGTCTGAGTTTTATTGATGAGCTTCACTCCATCGCTGCCATAGCAGATTTAATAGATAACGGTGCAGCCTCGTTTGATTTTCTCCTACACTCACCGCTCTCTGCTCACACTAACGCTGTATTGTTTGTCTTCCGTTTCCATCGAGCCTATCAATGTGTGAGGCATCACACAATCCAATCCTATCAATTAAGAATCTAGAATATATTTATAGAGAATATATACACATTTTTAACGTACCCAAATATTGCGGTTTACGCCCCTAAACTGAACCGCAGCTTATGTATCGAAGGGTTCCATTTTTTACGGTTTGGTTTTGCACCCCTAGTGGAAAAATGGCATACGTGTTTTATTGCAACCTACAGTCTAACCACTAGATGTAGACCTTTATCATCCTGTATAAAAAAGGCTTACAAATACAAGCAGCAGGTAGAGATTGACTGGATGCTGGTGCCTGTACACTGCCAAGGCCACGAGAAGAACCAGAGAACCCAGTGCTGAGATCAAAACCACTGCAGGACTGAGGAGGGAAGCAGAGTCCAAATCAGACAGCACTGCTGCAATACAAGCATCACAAATACAACATCTGCCAAATACAACATCAACATACTTATAGTTGGAAAAATAAAAAAATATTCATATTCAAAACTATAGGAACTGTCTTTTAAGCAACAAAGAACAAAGGCGACACTGCCAAGATTCATGGAGTTCAAACTGTGAAAGAGTTGTTCATGGAGAACAAGACATCATTTCTATCAAAGTCCCGACCTTAAGCCGAGAACACAAATTCTTGGACGTCACAACAAATTTGTATCATAAATTGTTGCTGAAGGTAGTCTTTGAGTGTGGCATTATGTGAAAATATTTTGGCCAAGCATTATGTGAAAATATACATTAAGTGTTTTGCTTTTAATGCAAACATTTTAATTAATTTAAATTAAAATGGGTGTTAGGGACATCTTTTACTTCAAGTAAGCAGGCATTACTTGATTTTACTTGAAGTTAGTAACGATCAGTGATTTTCTTCACCTTTTTTGTTTGTTTTAGCTGCTCTTGTGGAAACAAAATTGAAGAAAAAATTCTGGGGCAGGTTTTACTGTAAACATTATTGTTTACTGTAAACCATTAAAGACGACACATAAAATTACATCTTGGTTACACACAGCATCCTTACCTGGCATGGACAAACTCCCTGATGGTTTGAGAGAACATGAAAAGAGCTGAGGTGGCTGTAGTCAGAACAATCTGGAGGCTGAGGAGGCTGTACACCTTTCTCAGGAAGTCTGATGAGTAAAGACAGATGTGCAGACACAGAGTTTCAGCAGCAGCTTAATGTGGATACTTTTTATGAAGTGAATGTACACTGAAACTATTCTTTATTACAAAACAGCCACTGACACATAAGCCAGCAGCATTTTACATATAGCTGACTGCACTTTACAAGCCTCCTGTCACTGGAACAGCATAAAAATATGGCTGCCAGTGGGGACACCAAGAAAAATTGACTTTATCCACTTAACAAAAGGCTCACCTAATGAAATCTACACCACCCTCAGTTAACAAGAAAATGCAAAGAAGGAACATCTATGAATACTAACAGTGTTCACAGTCACAATAATTATTAAGAAACCAACCAACAATTCAACACTGATCTTATTCTTAAGATCTTAAGACAACATCAGGTTCACCGTTACTCGTATACTATTCCACTCATATTTATGTTTCCTTATTCAGTGAATAATGAGCTCTGGCTGACATCTACACTGACATCTCACATCACTGATATTACCAAATTATGACATATAATTTGCCCAAAATCCAAATCCTATGCATTGTTATCCGTTTTCTTGCTTTTCGACTATCTTTCCATGGACACCAGTAATTCAACTACTGATTGTATTCTGAATAGCAACCTGTATATTATTAATGACCATAAAATAGATCATCTGACCACTGACCGTTTTAATGATGTATATATATTTACATGAGTTACAACAACTGAATAGTTCCATGGTTCTCAAACTGTGGTACGCAAAATCTGAACTAGTGTTCTACTGTATATACAAGGGTATGTGATCAGAGTGGAGCTGATGAATTTTGACCAGTGTGTAGAAATTAAATAAACGAATTAATTATATAATAATTAGAGTGACCTCGCCTTATCTCTCCCTCCACCTTAATCTAATTTCATTATAGCCGTGTCTGAAGTATATGTGAGGAAGAGGAGGATGACGAGAGCTAATTATCTTATTTGGAATAAATCTGCCTCCTGTAAATAGTCCGTCGCTGACTTTGCCTGGCCAGTGTAAATCATTGTTTTTTAACGGTGGTGATTGTATTATTTCCAGAGCTCATTATTTTCCTCAGGTAGTACTTGGTATAAAAAGTGTGCAAACCACTAGAATAGGGCAAAGGGCAAAAATAGTCTGGTTCTTTCTTACGAGTTTGTCAGCATTATATTGTGTTACGTTTTAATCCGACTGGCTACGCTGAGTGTGACATTATTGGAATCACTGTACTAAAATAATTCTGTATACATGGCACTGTGTTATTCAGACCGTTGTCTAACTGGGGTTACGGTTGGAATGTTGCTCTCTGTGTAAACATAATCGATGGTTTCTCTTTCGCCGCTGTTTAACCTGTGTTACAATAACAAGCGAATACAGGGCTAGCTTTATGATCAACAGTTCTGATGGTAAAACTCCATGACAACAAACGTACAGTGAAAATAACAACAGTTATTAACAGTATAGTATATCTCCACGTAGGTTAGCCTTGGTTAGCTTAGCTGCCGTGACGTGACGTTAGCTTCGGTGTTGTCAACGCTAAACCAAACATGACTTTACTCACCCATTCGTATCTGGACACTGGCTGTGGCAACATTAGTGCCATAGTTAAAGTCGTCTTCAATAGAAGACCGGGGATATTTCTCTGTACTCATTGCGTTACTTCAATGTTTGCTCAGCTTCTCGAAGGCTACGAAAAGTGATCACGGAAATACTGAGGCCCTGGTGTTTGTTTTATGGATCAGAAGTGGACAGAGCACCGCCCCCATTGGTGCCTTTAATTCCTGAGAAGCTGCGATTAGCGTCACCTGCTGGACTGGAGTGTGGACAGAAGATTCGCCAGGGAGAAAAGTTTGTGTTTGAAAGTGCATATCAGGGGCGTAATTTCACGGGGATTACGGGGGTTATGACCCCCCGCAAAAATCAGATCCAGTCAAAATAACACACCAATAATCATACCATTGCTATGAATACAATTTTTTTTATCTTTCATGAATAATTTGTCGATTTTCTTTCTGCCAGCAAAATAGTAGCATGTTTAATCATTTGGTTTATTTCCCATTTCCTTCCAAATGTCCATTTGTGGGTTGAGCAGCAGAGCTGAGTATGTGGGTTGCGCCCATGAAAAACTTGCAAATTTTGCCAAACAGGTGCCTGTTTGGTACACCAATATCAAGATGACAAATGATAATGACAATAAATGACAAAAAACCAAATTAAACAACAAAAATATTTATTGATACATTTACATTTGAATTATTTTGACAACAGACTTGACTTTTAAGCTCTCTGTATGTGCGCCTCTCGATCAGAATCCATCCCATTCTTTACGTGTAAAAGCCCATAGTTCAGTGATGTTTGATGACTTCTCTGCTGCAACTGTCTTTTTTTAAAGATTTTCAGCAGCATTTAAATCTGATGACTGTGAAGGCCACTCCAGGATCTTTTTCTCAATCAAGACTTGATGGACTTGGAGCTGTGCTTGGGATGATTGTCTTGCTGGAAAGTCCAATGATCACCGAGGTTTAATTTGTCATCATCAAGTTCCTCTTTAAAATTGCCTGGTTTTTCTCAGAATCCATGATCCCACAGAAAAAAAACAGCCCCACATCATCAATGATCCACCTCCGTGCTTGACCTTAGGGATTGTATTCTTCTAGTCATAAGCCTGGCCTTTCGCATATAAGTCATACCATACAGCTAGTCCATATATCCAAACGGTTCCAGTTTGGTTTTGTCAGTTCATAGAACTGTCTCCCAAAACTTGGTTGCATTAATATAAATCCTGACAAGGTTGTTGGCTGTGGTCTGGTTTTTGAATTGTACCTGTTGTATGTGTGGTCTGATTAAATACAGTAGGTCACAGTGTCTCCCCTCACCAAGACCAAGGGCCACGACATGAACTAATAAATGGAAAAAAAAAAGAAAAACATCGTAGTTCAAGAGAAGGACTGAGGAGAGTGAGTAATTGTGAAGCTGATGAATAGTGGATGTATACATTGGGCATATATACGTTCTTGTATGCAGCCATTTTTGAGCTTTGAGTTGTAATTCACACTGTAGCACATATATACATATATATATGTATGTGTGTATAGAAGCTAATGAAAAGAGTTGCATTGAGGGATGGAAATCAACATTTTTGTGAACATTTTGAAGTATGAGGAACTAGTAAGTAGTAGAATTTATTTTGTGTTATGTGGAACTAATAAGATGCTGAACATTTGTGTATTTGAACACTATTCATTTGAATTTCTAAAAATAAATAATGTCTAAATTGGGCAAAATGTTATGAAGTTTGAGTCACATTGTCTATGTTGAGGTATGTAATGGTCATATGATGGTGGAATAAGAAGGATACAAAAATGGTCCTATGTCCCAATGGTTTTGGAGAAAAGAAATAGCGTAAATTGAGATAAAAATTGAGAAATGAGATTTAATATGATATTCCTAAACCAAAATGGCAGTAAAGTCAGGTCACCCTGACTTCCCTGTGGAGTTTGTATTCATGTGTTTACAGAACTATTATTCCTCACCACATGCATCTCAATCAGCACAAACAATCAACCTCAGGTATAGTGTCTGAAACATTATGTTTTGATCAGCAGATGGCAGTATATGACCATTGGTAGATCTGGAAACACAACCCCAATACCTGAAAAGTTAAGCAGTTGTGTAAAATGTAAATAAACAGAATAAAATATGTGTCTATGAGACTTGCAAATCATTGCATTCTGTTTTTATTTAAATTTTACACAGAATCCAAATTTTCGGGGATTGGGGTTGCATTTTTTTCCTGCGCAGAGAGGAGGAACATTGCTTCCCAAACTATGGGGCTTAGTGGGCCAATTCATGGACATTGGAGATATTGTAGGTGGACCTGTTTACCAAATTGGAAAAAGGAAAAATATAAAAAAAGAAATTGGTTTTATTTCATTATGTTATTTATATTGTTTGGTAATTTACAAACACGTCACTGTGCTTCTCAATCTAGGCCAATCACAATTATTTTTGTGATTATTTTTGATAATTAAATGACTGGTTTTAAGGACAAAAGAATTCACTTCTAGTGTTGTCAGTATTTTGTTCCATGATCTAGACATAGGACTGTGAAGTTGTGCTGAACTTTTAGGAGCCACAGACCTCTGAATTTTGGGAATTCCTGGTTTAAATAAGAACAGTTCATGGACACATGAACTGGGCAAGAGGAAAAGAGGAAGACCACAAAGAAGGTTCATGGATGTTGTGAAGGAGGACATGAGGACAGTTTGTGTAACAGAAGAGGACAGAAGGGAGAGGACAAGATGGAGGCAGATGATCTCCTGTGGCGACCCTTAAAGGGAGAAGCCAAACGCATTAATATATAGACACAGGAACATCTTTATATATTATATATATATTATTTTTTTGAAGCACAAATAATTTGACCTTTAAAGATATCGATGTATTCAAACCCGGCCTAGGCACAGTCCATTTAGGTGGTCATGAAGAAAAACAAAACATGACGAGATTCATCAGACAGACAATGGAGTCTAACCCTTGTCCTAGTGATTAATTTCACTTTTATTTCCCTGTATTATGTTGGGAGTTGACACATTCTTATAATCCGTCAAATCTGAGGTTGAAATGAGGTGATCGTGAAATGCACAGCACAATCATTTTCATTTTCATTTTCCTTAAATCATTTACTAAGCGTAGCAAAATGGACAGCGACAGCTTGCCAAGACTATAATAAATACACAAATCAAATTAATACTCCACTTATTGTGGATTTCTGGACCAATACAGACATAAACTAATAGGAAAGTACTGAATTTAAAGTAACACAATGTCTGTCACAGCTGTTTTAACATACACCTTGTTAACTTGCATTTGTTGGCAAACCAACAATACCAGAGAACTCTAGCCATGTTTTCGACAACCATGTTAGCCATAACTATCAGTTAGGGGGAAAAAACACTCCACTGCGTAAATAATGTTGAATTCCAAACATTAACTGGGAACATGGCTTCAAATACCACCTGACACACAGCAAACTCCAACATACTGTGTTTAGTTTGTAAGCGAACAATGTCTGCTTACTAGTCCAACATACAGGCTCTAATGAGGGAGCTATTCAAACTGCTATAAACAGACAGTAAGTTCAAAATATATGTGCAGACATTACTACATGGTGTCACTTTAACATTTTTGGGATTAACTCTTTTAGTGTGACTTTATGTTACGAAATTTACTCTGAAATGTTTGACATAAATCCCATTAAAACATAAATTAAATAATAGTCATAGTAGAACAAATGTATAAAACACCTTCTAGGCCTACCACAAATGATTCAATTTCTCAGCCTTTTGGCTAAAGTTACTTTTATTATATATATTTTTTATTTATACTACGTGGGTTCACTCTGTATGTAAGTATACAGTATGTAAGTATTTTTTGTATCAAAGGGTCAACATTTTGTTTTTCCTGCAAGCTCATGACAAAAAAAGTCCCCAAACCCTCCCTGTCATCATGAACCAAACCTGTATGGAAAAAACCTACCTAGTAACAGTGTGATGGAGGTAAATGATTGGCTTGATTATGTTTGGGGGCGGTGTCCTAGCTGTTTTATATTATTGCTCCGCTGTAGACGCTTTCGATTTAGACCGCTCTGTTGATCGAAGAAGGCGTACACGCATCTTTGAGAAACATCTTTGGATCAACTATGAAGCTACTCCTGTGTTTGGCAGCACTGGCTGCCGTTTACTGCTCAGTGGAGTCCAAATACAGTAAGTACTAATTTTGGTCCTTATCCTGTAACTTTTGGAACCATTTTACTAAAGAAAAAGAATTGTACATTGTAACGCCTTTGTAATTGCTACTGACAAACTACGTGATAGGTAAAGATCGGTATTTTGTAAATGAGAATTACAGAAAATGAAAATGTAAGTGAAAATACAGAGCAAAAGGCAGAAAATAACAATATTTATAAAATAATGTGTACACTGTCAGAACAAACATGTCCTTGTGAAAGTTGGTATAAGCGATAAATGTGATGGGGAAATATAATAAAACCATTTTCTTCTTTTCATTTTGGTAGAATTCCTCTTTAATATGGTAGAATTCCCCTTTATTTGGTAGAATTCCCCTCAGGATTTATTTTTCACTTTCGGTTTCCAGTAAAACCCATATTCTCTGTAACAGTAGTACCAGCAGCCCCTACTGGTTGGACAGGTGCTTTTTTACACAGAAATTATTAAAACAAATTACTTGATTTGGTAAGTACTGAATTAACTACGTCCATTAAAAATACAATGCAAAAAGTTAAGTGTTCTTTCTTCAGTGAGTAACAGATGAAAATGTGAGTTATGTCCTGTTAGTAACGGTGTTGTTATTTAAACATTAATATAAGATGGCCTTCAACTTGCCAATGGGAGCTGTTACTCAGTGCTTCCTCATTTACCCGCTCGAAGGTATACCAGTTTTTTTTGCCTGAAGCTATTCAGGCACTATTAAACAAAGTAGAAAGTAGAAAACAAACACAGTTAACAAATTTTCATATTTTTATATATATTATTTTAAATCTCTGGTGCTGTACATCTATATTGTTTTTTTATTAGGCTTTATTCGATATGGTCCTGGAATTACCAAAATATTATGCTGACCTCCATTTTTCACCCATTTATGGTTATCAGGTAAAGTCACAAATGTTCAAATGTTATTGCAAGTGCCTGTTACAGTAATAAAATTGTATGTCTTTTAACCATTTTATTGTGAAGCAAATGTGCAGAAATGATAAATAACTGCAAAGCTTGATTTCAAATGTTTCCAGTAAAACCATGTAAAATCTGAAAAAACATAAAAGTGGATTCAGCATTCACCCCATTCACATAAGCAGAATAAATATCAATGTGATAATAATAATAAACATGGAAATTAAATTAAAAATCTGTACATATTCATTTGAAATTCACAGTGTCCAAAAGAGTGGCAGTTTTAAAAGAATACAACATTTGTTGTCATTACTAAACCAAACATTTACCTCATTTTGCATTGTCCAATTCCCTACTATTTGTTCTTAGGTAAATTCCCTGTGGATTCACAAGTTGGACAATCCAAAGGCTTTCAAATTGTTTAAAAGACAGTGTTACAAGGGCATGTGTTATTGCTCAATTCACATTTTACATTCCTACTTGTGACACAGGTTGGGCCATATCCAAACCAAAGTGTTAAATTGCTTTAAACATATACAGTTGAGTTTAATAATAATCTTACATAAAAATATGACACATTTCAATAAAATGTAAAGCTACATAACGTGAACAGCCCGCCCACATAATTTATGTTTGGCCCATTATTAAAGGGAAGAAAATGGGCACCCATGGAATAAGGCAGTGCCATTCCCTCAAAAACAAAATAAAAACAAAAACACCTGAATACTAAGAGATAGACTATGTGTGGTTCTCAGCAGTCTTGCTTTATTTTACTCTTGTGCTTCCTTCAGGTTCTCCCAAGGTTCAGGTGTACAGCAAAAACCCAGGAAAGTACGGGAAAGACAACACGCTCATCTGCCATGTGAGCGACTTCCACCCCCCTGACATCTACATCGACCTTCTGAAGGATGGACAACAGCTTGGCTTTTCTCAGCAGACGGACCTGTCCTTCAGAAAGAACTGGCAATTCCATCTGACCAAGCACGCGCCCTTCACACCCATGGAAGGAGAGACGTACACCTGCCGCATCACTCACAACTCCAAAGCGACCGATTATGCCTGGGGTGAGTGCGTGGAGCATGTAAATTATGCACCTGTCATACAAGGTGTGGGTAACTAAGTTTGGGAGATGTGGCTAAAAATGTTACTACAATATAAACAAATAAAAAAACTAGTTAATTATTGCTAATACTTGCTACTTATTATGATAAATATCTAATAATTCAATTCAAAGTTTAAATAACATTTTTTTAAAAAATGCAACTGAAACTCTTAAAGACGAAATATTTACAAAATGACATGATGTGATTATTGACGTACAGTGGTTGGACCGGCCCTAGAAATACAGTGGCTGGGAAAGGCAGAAAATAGAGACAAAGAAAGAAATACTGGTGTACAACATAATTGAATATTAACTCATGAAAAAAAGCAGGATTAAGGAAAAAGGAGGAGGCAGTAGTACATTTTTTACATATTAGATGCCATTTAAAACCAAGGCAGAGGAGAAAGATGATGATCTTCTTAACATCTAAATATCTAATACTTAAGACAAATTAGGAAATATTACAATAAAAATGTTTATAAAAACAGTAATAGCAGCAGAAACATTTAACATTATTATGAGATGGATATGAATCTCTCTTTTCCCCTTTTATTTCAGAGTCAAACATGTAACGGTGAGCGAAGGCCCAGTCTGGCATATTCACTTCTTCATCCATTTGGGTTTCAGTGAAGCTGTTCCACCACTATACTCTGCCAGATGAATTACCGATCAAATCGCCATAGTGGATGTCGATGCAGTGACGTCATTATCTTTTCTCTTTCTGGGAGGGTTGCCAGGGGGTTTGACTAGAATTCACTCTTCACATCTTATAATCAACAGGATTACAGATCATTCAGATTTTTCTTGCTTCACTTTTTCAACAAAACAAAAATATCAATATGACATTAAGGGGAAGGTAAATTTTCAATGGCTGTTTCATTCATGACAGAATAGAGAAACTATCTGTTAGTTCTTTGTAATTTATCACTGTTTTACTTGTTTTCCAGCTTTGACATTTTAAATTTATCGTATATTTGGTTAAAATAATAAAATGTGCCTCTTATTTGGCCTCTTGACTGTTTTGACACAGTTATTCCTACATATGCTGGGTATATGAATGTTAACTGGCCAGGACAATGATGCTTTATTTTCTGGATCAGATAATAAGAGTGTGTGTTCATTCTCACTTCTGAATAAATATCTTCTGAATGTGTCTCTCTTTGCTCTATCATTTTAGAAATATTTATCAATGAAGTAGAAAACACTTGAAGTAGTATGTAGATATGTCAACACATAGAGACAAATGTTTAGTCTAAGACAAGTTCTCACGTTCATTTTTTTCCCCCATCTATTAAGGTTGGTGTGAAGGTTAATATTCAGTAAATATTAAATTGATCTTTCAAGTATTTTTTTAAAAAAAATGCTTTCATCTAGAGACTAGAATTCTATTTCATCCTGGAAATTTCCCCAATATTTTTAAGTTTTATGTAACAGAACAGGAAGTACAAGAACATTTCATTTGAGAAATACCACATTTTTTTATTCATTTTTTTAAAATATGCAACATGTACAATTGACGGTGGGGGGACAAGACAAATAAGTAAATAAAGGTCAACAAAAAGGATACCTTACATAAAAAGTTTGTAAAGCTAACAAAGGTCACGTCTTAACAGTATTTTTGTTTGGGCACTCTGAACCTTAAGAAACGCATTAAATTAAAAAAAAAAGGTTTGGTTAATTGTATGAAAATTTTGATTTGTTAAAATAGATAAAATGATTAGCAGATTAATCAAGTCAAAACTGAGATTTAAGATCATCAGCATTTTCCAGCAACCATGCTGGAGACTATGAGGACACATGGATGTAGCACATATGCGTATTTTTTTGGTCTTGCCGGAAGATAATAGGATATTGGGATAAAATATGGCATTGTTTAAGAAAAATAATGGACGGATTATAGAACACAGCAAGAGGACACCACCATCACCACTGGACAATAAGGACACCTATATAATTGGATATGTTAATAATTGATTTGTGAAGTGTTAAAAACCTGACACTGTAATTGTTGATAATAAATTTTAATAAAAAATAAGTAAAAAAAAAAATTATCAGCATTTTCGGTGAAACCAAAATAAGTAGGTGAGTTCTCCACAGAAGCTGCTTTTAATATCAAAATCCTTTTCAGTATTTGTAAATAAGAGTTTGTTGGGTTTGAACCCGTGAGGCATTTGAAAGATACTGTGCCTCTCCCAGTTTTATTAGTAACACAGAACAAATTTTCCCAGCAAATGTTCTCAGCATATGAGGATAACAAAAATAAGGTTTACATTTGGGAAAAAAAATGGCGAAAAGCCTTGTTACTATTTATACTTTGACTTTACATGCAGAACGTTTATTATTAAGACCTTGAAAAAAAGTGTAATGACACCTGCTGGGAAGATAATTGAAAACATTTTTTGGTTATCTCAATACATTAAACATGTCTGAGCAAGGTCAGGATCATTTCAAAGTAATTTGACATACAACTTTTCTTTTAAAATGACAGAATATCTAGCATTATTGTGGATCTATGTGCTAACGAATGTTAGATAACAGCCCTGACAGCCCGACGTTAATTTTAGCAAAGATTAATCAAAGATTTTTAAACTGCGCCACAATGGACAAAATGTCCGAATGTTTTCTTACTAGCAACTGATGACTCTGTTTTTCTCTGCTGCTGGATTGGCTGAATATGCCTTGGAGCTCCGCACTTATTAGTTTACCAGGAAGCGCCTCCTCTTCGAACACACAGCGTCAGGCTTTACTTTCGATTTGAGATTGAACATTTTGTTGTATATATATATATATATATATATCGTGTACACTATATCGTGTTTACTACCCGAATAAAGAATACAGCGCGATTTTCAGTACATTCTGACAAAAAGTGAAATAATGAGGGAAAGTATCTGTATTGTTCTTCTGGCTATAATCTGCGCGTCACTGGCGAAAAACTGTAAGTATACGTGAGGCGGGTGTACGGCAAACTTGTTTTTGTTTCAAAACTTAGAGCAAATGTACTGCCAATTTCCCGGTAAAGTATAAAGCGTTATTATAACTAAAGCATTATCTCATTGTGTGTGGTGATACTAGCTTTACTGTTTACTTGTTCTAATAGCTAGTAAGTGCCTTTGTTGCTATTTTTACTGTCATAGAGCATTATGTGTAATGTTGGCATTCCTACGTGTAACTTCGTTGTAATGGCGTCAAATACATAATTCCAACAAAACTTTAATGTTGTTTTTGTGGCCCATGTCCACTTTACCAATTACAGTTCTACATTTTTTCACAGTTTTTGTTCACAAATTAACACCCATTACATTTCCATGCACATTTAAACCAAGTTTCGTGTATTCACTGAATAGTGTCTGAAAACACTGATAACACTGAAAGTCTAGTTAAATAATTAAATATAAATATAATTGTTGCTGTTCATCTTTTTGTGATTACATTTTGTATATTATTAGTACTTTTACTTTTAATGTATTTAGTCTTTATCTTTAATTTTCATGAGTGATATAAACCATTTTGTTTTTTGTTTGTATTTTGCTAGCTTCACCAGTGGTTCAGGTGTACAGCCATACGAGAGGAGAGTATGAGAAGCCCAACATCTTGATCTGTCACGTGACCGATTTCCACCCGCCACTGATTACTATTGAGTTGTTCAAGGATGAAAAGCCAATCGTGGAAGCTAAAGAGACAGACCTGGCGTTTGGGGAAAATTGGAATTACCACCTGACCAAATATGCAAACTTTACCCCGAAAAGTGGTGAAAGATACACTTGTGCTGTGACGCACATGGGGAAGACCATCTTGCACATTTGGGGTACGTCTCTGTCTCCTCTGACTTTACTGTTGGCATTTCCATGATATATTCTGTTAATGTACATCAGATAGTATAAAGTTTTGAAATGTTATGATCAGTTACAATCTATCACATTAACACACACATTATTTAAAACATTGTATTGGCTAAAGTTACAGTTTTGTTAAATTTTTCCCAAAATTTAAAATTAAATATGAACACATCAATCAGAATAGACTGCAACTAATGAAGTAATCGACAGGAGCTGTAATTGTATCAGCAGAGTGTTTCAGATGTTGGATGTACTTTTTTATTTCCCTGGAACATGTCATATTGATAGTGTCCAAACACTTTCTCAACACTCTCTTTACAGAAGCAGATGTTTAAAGTGTAATCTCTACATTGTTCAAGGTATGTGCCATATTTACTGTCAGTGTATTGTTTGTATTCTGCTCAGTAACAGTGTGAATGACTTGACACTTTTCCTTTATAATCACAGTTGTGCTCAGTCTGGAGAAGATGAAGACCCATCTTGGCTTTTATTGATCATCATCCATTGAAAGGACAGCGGCAAATTCAATTGTGTGTGTGTGTGTGTGTAGAAGGAAACATTAAAACCATGTAATTCCAGTTTGTAGATTATGGGTTATGAAAATGAGCATCAGGTTTCTCACTGTTTTTACTTGTTGCATGAGGTATAAACACTTTTAAAAGAAAGTGAATATGTAGCTGGCAGCTTCTGTTGTACACCTTTAGAAGAGAACACAATAGCCCCTTTTCCACCGAAATTACCAGGAACCTATTTACCCAGGTAATTAAGTTCCTGTTAATCTGCGTAGTTTGTGTTTCCATCGCACCTCAGCGTTCTTGAGTGTTGTTGATGACGTTCAGTCAAAACATTTAGTACGCTGGCAGATCACTTGATTGTGTCTGTTTCTCAAAACCCATTTCTTCTTAATAAACAAAATACAGTATGAAATAATTACATTGTAAAGGTGCTTCAGTGAGTGCTTTCACATCAGTGTCCCCAAAAGTCTCAAAGATGCTTGCTAAATATAGCAACAAAATCACTATTTTCGCAGCAAGATGTATTCCACACAGCCCCGTCCCTCCAAAGTTCCTGGTAATCTGAAAAGTCCCTAGTAAGTACTAAATTTACCCGGGTAAAGCATTTACCAGGGTAATATTTACCTGGATAATTTCGGTGGTAATGTGCTGAGGTTTTTTAATTACTCAGGTAAATGAGAAAAGTTCTTATGGTGGAAAAGGGCCTAATGGCAGACAATGGCCAATGCGGGCCATTTCTGACCTTTTCTCACATTTACAGTGCTTGATGTCTAGGAAATCCAGACCAGTTGCATGTGCTGTAAAGCACCACACAGGACAACACTCAAATCTAATTAGTGAATTTCTGATTAACTTTTGGACAAGAAAGTGAAATGCACACATGGAAAAAAAACCTGATAACAGTGGTTTACAATTTGTCTTCCTTGAATCATAATAATTCACCCACTGCATTGAAATCCAAGTGCTCCAGTGTGTTACAAAGTAACTGTCGACACTTATAGTTAATGGTAACTGTGTTGTGCTCATCTCCTTTGCTGAGGATCAAGTTCTGCAGAACACAGTACAGTCAGTGCAAGCTGTCAGGGCTAACATCATACAACTATGCTTCAAAAAAACAACCACCCTGAACTAACACTGTGGCTTTTCATAATATCAGCTGCTTCACACAGACAAATATGAGCTTACTCGCTTTGACAGCATTTCTAAAATAAAGTATGTTTAAATTTGGATATTTCATAAGTACAATCTCTTTAAATACAGTGTACCATATTGTACAGTGGTGCAGGGCAAACTGGTGACATGGTTGTTAAAACAACTTAAATTTTGAACTAAACATGATGTACATTAATAAAAAAAAGGAAAAATTTCAGTTTAAGTCTCCAAGTTTTTTTTTTTATGATTGCATTTATATATGTTTAAGGCTAATATATATATATATATATATATATATTTAGTTCATGCTCAATGAAGCATTTAAATTTTTTTGGCAGAATTCAGCTCATAATATTTCAGTGGAATATGTTTCATTAAGAGGGGTAACTTCGCACTTGCTGATCTTATTGGCTAGTGATAGTAGACATTCCCTGCAAATGCCTTTTATTTTAAATACTATCTATCTGTTTACATGGACAGTAATATTGTGATATTAACCGGATTAACATTGTCTGATTAAGATAACACACTGTTATGTAATCATGCTAGGCATTAATCACATTATTCAGACTACATTTGATAGTAGCCTGCTCCTGGGTGCCGAATAGACATTAATGTAACACATGCTCTATAATCTGATTATGACATATACATGTAAAATATGACTAAGAGCAGAATAGAATCAGATTTTTGCTTGAATTTGATTCCATTCTGGTTAAATTGGCCTAATCAGAACATACTCTTTATATTGTTAATCTGGCTAATATTTAATATTACTGATAAAGCTTTTGCTTGAGTATGATTCTGTTCCATTTAAAATACCTTAATCGGAAATAGTTAATCCGGTCAATATCAGAATAGTCATTACTGTCCATGTGCAAAAGTGGCTGACGGTTTTTGTGTCTGGCATGTCTGACTCATGTCTGAGTCTGAGTCATGACGTAGGCGCCGGATTGATCACGATAAAACGGGATTTCCGTGTTTGAGTAAAGAGCAGAGGAGGAGGAGGAGGAGGAGGTCGTGGTGGTGGGTGTGGGTGTGGGTCACCCACCCTGTATCTCACAGTCAGTCCGTCAGTCAGTCACCGTGTGTGTAGAGTCAGCGAGAGTCACGACCTGATGGACACCTTCCTCTACGATGTCCCTCCTCTGGTGCTGGAGCGGTTCTGTCGAGTCATGGACTGCGGGGGAGACACGCTCGGCTGGCGGGCGCTAGGTGAGCACTGACCGCTGTTGTTTCTCCCGATATGGGACAGCGAGCGAGTGAGGACACGGTGGTCAACATTACTGACTGGAGCTTTGATAAAGGCTTTGTAATAAGTAGGTGTGACAGCTTTTTGTAAGACAAACTTACGGTAAAGAAAGCCGATGTCACCATTTCCCCAGTAATGTCATTATCAAACATGTTAAAGTGTAAAGGCATTTTAAAACTCGTCTAATGAAACAAATATTAATTTCTGTTGTTGCTGTCATTGTTCTATAAATAAATTAATAATCTCCAGCATAATTCGGCCCAAACTGAAATGATATACATGACGCACACAACAGTTTGTTTTCAATTTAATTGTATGTTAATTATTGTATTCTGCTAACAAGTTCCCTTTATGTACTTCCGCTACTTTTTTTTATTCTAAAGCACTTTGTTTGAAAGGTGCTGTACAAAAAAATAAAGGTATTATTATTAAATGTTTCTTTACCATGAGTGACATTGCCATAAATTGTACTTATATGGTGATATATTATTCACATTATGTGACATACCCATAGTAAAAATTTGTGGTTGTACTGAAAACTTTTCATTTTGTGTTGCACTGGTGCCAGTGGCTGTTTAACAGGAGCCATTTCTGAGTGGGGTTTGCAAATTCTCCCTCTATCTCTCCGTAGGGTTGGGGGGTTACAGAAGCAGACAGGAAATACTCATGGTTTTTATGCTGTTTGCGTATGTGACAAACCTTATTCTAGGACGAGCATGTGCAGTAAATTTCTGTGTTTTCTGGGATTTTGTCTTATAGCCTCATAGGAGGCGTGAAACAGTCAGCACAACAAAGTAAATATCTCTTATTAATTTCGAAGAATTAGTCATGTTGCAGTGTCACATGACTAAATATCTAGCTAAAAAGCAAAGACAACATAGACAACACTAATAACATAATGCAAGACAAAGTGTTTCCGTTGCAGTGGCATATTGTGTAAAGTAATAAATGTAACCTAACATGCCGTCTCTCTTCATCGTCCCTTGCCTCCAGCTGTCCGCATCGCCCCAAGCTATTCTGAAGTCCGCATGCTAGAGCGTCTGGAGGCCGTGGGTCGCAGTCCCACCAGAGAGCTGCTGTGGTCCTGGGCTCAGCAGAACACCAGGGTGCAGGACCTGCTCGTGGTGCTGCGGGACATGGGTCACCACAGGGCCCTGCAGCTCTTCCAGGGTCCGGCTCAAGGTCTGTTACAGCAAACGCATGGATTGCGTACTGCACTTGCCTTGCACATCTGAAATATGTCTCATGTGACTTGGACACTCTAAATTGCCTGTAGGTGTGAATGTGAGAGTGGGTGATTGTCTGTTTCTGTGTGGTCCCGTGATGGACTGGTGACCTGTCCAGGGTGTACCCAGCCTCTCAAGGACAAAGTGGTAGAAAATGAGTGAGTGAGAGTGAGTGACTGAACAGAAGGCAAATGACTGTTACTGTGTTGTTTTTGTTGTTGCTGTTGATTTTTAACAGTGATGAAAGGGTTAATGCCAGTATACCTGCATTAGGACAGATATACTTTATAGCAGTCAATCTATAATAGATGTTACATCCTTTATATGTCTGTGTATTAAATATAGGTTAGTATGTTGTATATTGGTGGATATATTGTATATCAGTGACTATATCTTATATCTGACTTTATATCCCATATCTGTCAATATGTTTTATATGATTCAGTACATTGTCTATACTGTATTATATACTAGTTGTACTGGATTTCTGTCTATATATAGATAAGTTGCTATATCCTATATCTGTCAATATGGGTAAATACAGTATACTGTATATGAATTCATATATACCACATTATATATTGTGTGCCCATTTGTGTATTGTATTGTGTCTATATGTTTTATATCACTCAAGATTAGAGTTTATCAGTCTTTATATTTAATATGGGCCGATATATTGTATATCAATATATTGTATATAAACAACTACACAATTTATCAAAAAATATGGGAGTCAGTGAATTACATCACTATATTTGGCTAAAATAGAAAAGAATATTTGAAATATATCAGGAATAAACTTCCCCAACAATATTTAGGATTCATATTTTCTGCTATATAACTTATATATATTGTTATGCAAAACAATTCCAGAAATGTGTTTAAAAAAATAAAAGGTTTTTATGTCTAAAAAGTGGTGTAAAATGGATGGAAATATTTTACATCTCCCAGATGGGAGATGTAATGATTAAAATAAGATCATGATAAAATAAGATAAATCTTAATTGTCATTGTCACTTTTTACAAAAGAATAACAAAATAACAAAATTGAAGGTGCAGTCGACTCAGTGTGAGGCATAAGAGTTAAAAAGACAAGAGTCTTGTTTTAAATAAACAAAAGTACATAATAAAAAAAATAGATTTACAGTGTGCACTTGGTATATTAATAAATTGCACGAGGTGACTCAAGGTCTATTGCACATTGGGAGAAGATGATATGGAGCAATTGTATTTGGGTTTAGTGCCATGATTGCTTTTGATTAAAAGCCGTTTTTAAGGTGGTTTGTCCTAGTTTTCATTGCTCTATATCTCTATACAACATACTGACCTATATTTGATATCACATGGTAAACCACAAAGCTAAAATCAATAATTGAGATCAACCAATCCATAATTAAGTTAGAGTCTAATGTAAGTAAGTAAAAAATTAATGAAATGAGTTGCAAAGGTTTTGCTGTAGTTACACTTAATTAATTTCACTGAGTCACACCTACAGTAAAAGGAAGTTAGAGGAAGTAGGATGTGTTAAATATTGTTAATGCATGGCAGATGAAAGTCTCCTAATATTAGTGTCAATGAGATGACTGTTTATGACTGCTGGAGGGAAGAAATAGTGAGCAGAGGATATTGGTTCCTCTTTGCGGTGCAGTTGTGACGTCAACAAGCTCAGCTTTCACTCACTCTTCTGGCTCTCTGTTCCAGAAACACCTTTGCCACTGAACCATCAACATGTTGAGGAGGACTTCACGTCTCCCTCTGGTAATATGTTATTCTTGGTGGAATTTCCCTTCCCGTCCAACTATGACTTAGGTTGTTGTGTTCTGACACAGTTTCAGCACATTTGACTTTGTGTAAAAGGCAATAATATGGACGTGTCTCTGTATCATAGCTGTGTCTCCCACTGAAACCCAGCCTCCTGTCATCACTCTGCAAGACATTAAAGAAGGAACCTGCCATTTCCATCATGACATGAGAATCGCAGAGGGCCACTTTGCCAGCATCTACAGAGTGGTCATTGGAAATAAAACGTATGCAGTCAAGGTTTTTAAACAGGTGACGACTGATTCAAACACTCTAAATCTGCTTTCAGATAAACACTTGTGGTCTGAGAATTTTTCTGTGTTCTCAAGGGGCTGTATGTGAAAATATAAATGACTAAATGTCACCTAGGACATTTTCTTGATCTTTCCTACCTAGTCTATCTCCCTGAAAATTCACAGCAACCAAAATGCGGTCACACTCGGCCAATTGCAAATTTCTGTTGAACGGACTGGGCAGTGCATTTTTTGCATCATTCACTCCATTACCTAGAGATGAAAGATATCAACTTTGGTGAAAACTTTGCCCCATACAATGGTATCCAGCGTTGGTGTACTGGATGATGTTGTGAAGCCACATTTGATGTAATTTGCTCCCTTTTGTCGTTTTTGACTGCAGCGATCCGCATTTCCTCAGCCATGTTGGAGGTGAAAAGAAATACCCACTCTTCCTGTCTTCTCTTCCAGCCAAAATATTCCATTATTCATGGCAGACAAAGAGAGCCTTTTACATGCTCGACCAAGGTGACACCCCTTGTGGGAATGTCCCAATAATATTCTTACTTCTATGAATGAAGACATTTTGACATTTTGCAGAGTTCATGTATGAAAACATGCTGCAGTCAGTGATGTCATTTTGGCTAACGTCCTGTCCAACCTCCTGCCCTCGGTCCACACATATTTAGCTGCGCATGCTTGCAGTTCCAATTTGACAGTGGGGTCAACTTCACAAAATTGCAAAATTAGCTTTGGTCGAACGGAGGTCAATGGGAAAATGAAGCATTAATGCCTTAATCCTTAGTTTCAGCACTTCTTTATTAGAAAATGATGTCCGTTTTGGAAATGATGTCCCTATTTAGTGGAAAAGAGATGATAAAGCACGACACGTACAGTATGATTGGACACCAGTATAGTCCAATAGGAGCCTGATGTCTAGGAACTTCCAGTTTCAAAAACTCACATGGCGTTAGTCAAAACTATACCCTCCAAGCCAGGGAAATGTTTTGTCCATTTTTATATATACTCTATATACTCCAAAAAAAAACAAAGGCCTGCTATTGTGGTTATTGTGAACAGCTGGTAGCACAGTTTTTCACATTATTTCAAAACACATGCAAGTAACTGTTTGATAACAGTTACATACATGAATTTCCCCTTGTGTTCACCTCCGGAGGTGGTTTGACTGATAAGATCACAATGTCTTCTCAGTGTGACTTTCGTCTATATTAATCCCACCAGTACCCACATGTGGTCAACCTCTGCAGTCTGATATTCCGTTTAAGTTATCATTCCATATATTGTACAAATTGTATTTGTCCATACTCTAAACTGAAGCATGTTTCAGTCTGTGGACTCATGGAGACATATTTCTTATCCATCATTGTTCAGACAAACAGTGCATCCTGGAAGAAGCAGTGGGAAACCTTCAGAAAGGAAATGGAAATTCATCGCATGTAAGTGCCAACACTCATAGAAATGTCTTTGTTTCGTTTGATAGATATTAAGTTTGATGATATGTTTACAGGTGTCAGCATCCAAATATCCTAGACCTGGTGGGCTGTTTTTCCGATGAGGGCCACTACTGTCTGGCGTACCCATACCTCCCCAATGGATCACTGCACCACAGACTACACCAACAGGTACATGTGTCATCAGTCGTGTTTCCACCAAGTAGAAAGGTTTCTACTGGGTTTGAATTAGGAAGAATAATAAATAACCTGCCCCTACTGTTTAATTTTTTGGCAACCTCGCCTTGGGTACCAGAGTAACATTGTACAGTAGGGTGACCAGCTTTTTATCATTATTGTTCTGGTCTATGCAGATGATGTGATGCTCTGCACAGTCACAAGCATTACATTTTTCAGATTAGAGATGCTTCAGTTGTTTCCCTGTAAAGCCCCTTGGGTGGATACAATTAAAGATGATGTAGGTCTAGCATTTTCTTTCCCATTTTTGAGATTGTGTGTTTCTTAACATTGTTGTTAGTTTATCAATGAATAATACGCAGACTATTATGAAAAAATCAGACACATGCACACTGCTAATATTTATAAACAGGGTCCATAAAGATTAGTTCTGTCGGAGTACACTTGTAGTAAATACCAGCACCTGTCCATTGAGAAGAGGATGTGAAGCGAGTTCCAAATCACAATAGCTACTTTGTAAAATTTTGCTCAGGAAACAGGAAGTGAAACAGGAAGTTCTGCAGCTTGTGTTGCAGGACCAAGCAAAGACATTTATTATGTGAATGTATTTAAAAAATATTCAAAAAATAATACAAATGTACTACTGCAAGTAAAAGAAGACTATCCACCATAAATAACAGTCTGTGTCCGAGAACAAATTTGACACAGAGTTCTGTTTGTACTTGCTCAAAGGAATGATGTCAACCATATTTCTATCCTCTTAAGTTTCATACCCCTTCCCTTATGACAGTCTTGGTGAAATCTCACAGCTCTGATATGTGGCATTAAGAGGACAGACCCAACACATTTTTCCCTTTTTCTTAAAGCAATTCACAAAAACCCTTGAAATATCACTTCATATATTTAGAATGCAGTGAGTGCTTCCAACCCATTTTTTGATATTCAGACCAAAGAAGGAGTAACCTGCTCTTTGTTTATTCTGAAATACACCCAGAACTTCTATTATTCAGATTAAGATCCTGAATCATTTGGCAAAGGCAGGGTTGCGTCTGATACGTAAAATCCCTGAGAATGCATAAATATTAATGCAGCAGTGAGAGAAGTGCAGTGCTGATAATCTGCTGTCTTTATTTTGATTATTTCTCTCACTTAAATGCATTAATATAAACAGTGAAGCGGGTCATCTTAGCAGCTTCCAGGGTTTTGTTGCTTAGTAATGACAGACTCAACAGGAACGTGACCCTCACAAGAGCCTCTTTCATGCATTTGGAACAGCATGTGAACCGCTCCTTATGTGGCCTCTGTTACAAAAAAATTAGGTTGCATTTTTTATACTATATATATATAAAACTTGTGTTCTAAATATGCCAGTTAATTAGGTTGTTTATCTGTTTATCTAGATCACAAAACTAACTAACATCAGTATGTCCTGATTGCTGAATACAAATATTTTGGCATGTCTGTATGATTATATCCAGACATAATGGATAAGTGGCTCTTGAAAAATATTATTTACTTATTTATTATTGTTAGTTCTTGTTGTAAGCCTAAATTGGTCATACAAAAAACTGGGAATCAATATACCTGTGTTGATTAACATGTGTCAGAGCAGGAAGTTGACAGAGACAATGGAAGTTAACAGTTAGTAAGTTATTATCGAACAAAATGCAAAAGTGTTCTATGTTAGGCCATAACAGTACCACCTACTGTACTTCCTGTGCTTGCTCCCTTCACAGAATCCTCTTCTGCCCTGAGTTGGTACAGTAGTGTCTTTCACTTTGTAATTTTGAATAAATAGACTCAGGCAGAAACTGAAACCAAATAGTTTTTGGTGTTGGACATAAATACTTGTTGTTCATGTGCCGCCCTCCTGCAACATCAATACACCTTAAAAAGAAACCCTTGTTCTTATGAAAAAAAGATCATACAATAATAATTTCTAGAAATTAGTGTATATCTCATCACAGTCTCTCTTATTAGAAGTCAGTCCCAAACATGAGAATTTTGCTGTCTTATTTCTTTGGATTTTCTTTGAGAACAATAATGATGATTTTACAGGTGATAGTAGGAGCCAGTGTGATAGAATCTACTGTGGTTCACTCTGCCTCAGCTTTATCAGTACTTTGGTTGTAGCAGCTACTTGAAAGCAGGAGGTTTGTTGCGTTAAATATTAACCTGGCACGTTGGCACCATGCAGAAACGAGACCACCCTCTGTCTTGGGAAGAGAGACTCGCCATCATCAAGGGAGTCGCAAAGGCTTTGCATTACCTGCACACGGCCCAGCCCTGCCCAGTGATCTGCGGCAACATAGCCAGGTATGAGACACCAAACACAAATGCAACAATAAAAATAACTCTCTACTGAAAAATGTGTCAAAATCCAGTTTGGTAGTCTAGCAACGGCGCTTGATTTGGTCAGTTTCTTTTACAGCTTTAGAGGTATTGGTCTGGTTTACGACTCTGCTAGTCTACATGCCTCTGTGTCCCTGGGCAAGACACTTAACCCCATGTTGGTCCTGAAAGATGTATGACAGTGTGAGTGAATGGGTGAATGGCAAACCTGTAATGTAAATCAGCAAGAGTAAAAAAACATATATATAAATAGAGACCGTTTACCATAAAGGATGCGCTTACAAAACAGAGAATGTGTGTTTAAAGCATGGTCAACAATGTGGCACAAAAATATTGCCATACCTGTCTGATCAAGAGGCATCATAAAGAGCGATTTAGCTTCATTATTATAATTAATTGTAATAACTTGATTTGGGGTTAGCACTCTTGCCTTTGCAGCAAGAGGTCCCGGGTTCACAACCCGGTTGGAACAAGGGGCCTTCTGCAAGGAGTTTGCATGTTCTCCCCGAATGAATGAATGTGAGAGTGAATGATTGTCTGTCTCTATGTGGCCCTGTGATGGACTGGCGACCTGTCCAGGGTGTGACCCTGCCTTTCGCCCCATGTTAGCTGGAGTTAGGCACCAGTGTCCGCTGCCACCCTCAGTGGATAAAGCGGTAGAAAATGAGCGAGTGAGTGAGTGAACTTGATTTGGCTGCCCAAATTAAGACTTGTCTTTATGTCTTATGTCAGTGCTAACATCTTCCTGGACGATGCCCTGCAGCCCAAACTGTCTGACTTTGGCTTGGCTCGTCTACGTCCTCATTCAGCCGGTCAGTCCTGTACCATCACTCTCAACACGGGTGTCCACAGAAACCTGGGGTACCTCCCCGAAGAGTACATCCGAGACGGCAAGCTGTCCTCCAGCCTGGACGTTTACAGCTTTGGAATGGTGACTACAGCACGATCATATAGACCTCATTTTCTGAAATCAAAAAGTAGACATCTGTCGGTATTTTTGTGAGAGACTTCTAGTCAGTGGTTAGGTACATTAATGCGGCGGGCCGGAAGACAACTTTAAAAGACAACATGTCTTCTAGAAAAGCAGGTATCATATGTGCAGTCAGGGGTTGATATCACAGTTGGTGTAAGTGAAAGGCTTTAATGGAAAGGGAGTGTTTTGATCATCAGCTGCAAACAAGACAGGAATGTGGAGAACGTTTTCCTTGTCTGAGAAACAAGGAAGCTGAATGTAGAATGTGGCCAAAAGCATTAAATATGAGGAAGCCACTGAAACGTCCATACGTCTGTTTGTTTTATAATAAACTTACCAACTATTCACTACTAGAGATGTGGCTACACTATGAATTGCCAAGGTGACATGCAAAAACTAATTATGTAGTTAGTGCTCAGAGGTGCTGTCCCAAGTAGCAGTTATATTATTGCAACAGCACAAAAAAATATCCTCATATGTTACAGGAACCACTTCCACTCACTAATATTAAACGTATGTGGAACTGGCCTGTCATTTTAATTTGTTATCAATAGTCATTGAGTCTTTCCACAACATTGTCAAGAAAGCAAACTCACTCTGTTCACAAATATGTAAAGATAACAAATAGCCACACAAAAACAAAAACGGAAAGTCCAACCTTTAGTTACTTCCACATTCAAAAATAAGGATTATAAACTAAAGGCTAATTATCCTCCCTCAGTGTGTCAAAAACTGGACCACTTCTGCCAAGGCTACTGAATATCCCACTCTGTCAATACATTCCTCTATCTCACAAAGTTGTCTACAGAAATAATTTATAACCAACCGTACAATGCAATACATACAAACAAAAGCTGTGTGCCGAGGTCAAATTATTCTAAACATGACAGGCATCAGGTGCTACATTTAATCACAGAAATATTATCAGAAAAATGAACATTAAGTATCAAAAGCATTTTTTAGATATATTTATTTCAGTATATAACACTTTTGGTGTTTAAAATCACAGAAGTGACACAAACTTTCAAAAAAGATGTGAGCTAAAAACCCAGATTTTCCATATGGTGTTTGGTGCTGGAGAGTGAATAGTTTAAGATGAGATTTAAGATGTTGTACCTTTTAAGGGTGAGTATTTTGTGAAATGGCTAAAACCCTTTTTTCCTCACCCTGTGGGTGGCAGGTTTTCAATGAGGGCAAACGTTTCTCCGTCACAGTGGTTTAAGGCGTGGGGCGGGGCGCACAGGCAGTGTCAGTACCTCACTGAGCCCCACTTAAAAAATTCCTGAACTATCCTTTTAACACAGAATGACCAAGCACGTGCTGTTTCAGAAAATGTCTTGACATTCATCGTCATTAATCACAGTTTACCTTGCTCTTAGGTTGTATTGGAGACAATAACAGGACGGAAGGTCATCGAGGATGGGCCTAAACAAACACTGCTGGTGAGTCAACACAGACAGACACATACTGTATAATCCTGTTTTTATCTCTTAGTGAGGACACATTAGAGACATAATGCAATCCCTTGTGTGATGATAGGATTCAATGTTTGTATGAACCCAGAATGAGCGGGTTGTCCGGTTCAGAGATAAAAGGTAGTTAACAGAATTTATTCACACACGGAGAAACAAAAAAAAAATCAAGCCAGGGAATTAACTAAGGGCGAGGAGGAACAAGCTGGCTTCTGGCAGAGACCTCCAGGGGGGAACTAGAAAAAAAAAGAGAACACAACTGTCAAAAAACAAGGCAAGAAAATACTTAGTGTGAACATGACATGCTGACACCTGCCGTTGCCAAAACCAAAGTATAAGAAGGGATGGTGGTAATCAGGGAATGGGTTGCAGGTGCATGGTAGGAGGCTCCGCCCCGCTGTCCAGTCAAGTCTCCTGAAAACAAAGCAAAGACAGCTCCACAGGAAGTGAATACATCACCAAAATAAAAGACAGGAAACCAGACCCTGACACCTTGTCCCTTACCCTAACCTTAACCATCACAACTAAGTGCCTAATTCTAACCCTTAAACTAACCCTAACATAACCTAAAACCAGGCCTTAACCCTTAAATCCCATTCAGAGTCATGGGGACCAGACAAAATATCCTACATGTGTGTTCTGTGTGGTTTCACCTGGTCTCATGATCAGTGATGGTGTTGTGATCATTTACACATGCACCTCTCAGTGAGGTCCCCAGGTCCTCAAGTCCTCTCCCTTTTGTCTTTCAGAGAGACGTATTTGTCACAGTGGTGGAGGACAGTGGTGGCGGCGTGGACTCCTGTCTGCAGTTTTTGGACAAGACGGCCGGCCAGTGGCCAACTGCTATGGCCCTCAGCCTTCTGAATCTGGCCATGAACTGCACTGCCAGCCGCCACCGTCAAAGACCACGCATGGAGAATGTAAGCAATTTATACAATAGGACTTCATTCTTCACTTAAAAAGTCATTTTTTTAAGTGAGGTTGGAAGAGGTACAGGTAATGGCAGACAGTTCATCTTACAACCAAACTTCAAGAATCTCTTTGGACCAATTTGTGTAGATGCAGTGGGTGAGATAGTTTAGGGGTCACTATATAGTGGACTCCAGTCTATCTGGACCCAGAAACCATCCTGTATCTATTTCCATAAAATATAAGCAGTTTTATGGAAGGTATCTCATAATTATGAGATGCAAAGTCATAAAAATGACATATCATCTCATGAGACACTATCTTATAATAATGACTTGGGTATGTACTCTTAACTACGTTCTTTTCTTTGGCTAGTGTAAGTTTGTTAACCTGGACACTTTCGACCGTTGTGGTGTGATATCAAGGTTGGGGTGACGGTGCAACCCCCTGGCCACAAGAAGGTCTTCCAGTTGCCAGAGGGTTGCACCGTCTTCCAATCTGGGTATAACACCTGAGGTCACAGCAGCGTTAGGTGACACTTCTGAGGAAGACTGCAAGTGCAGTCGAAACGGTCAAGGAAAACAAACTAACACTAGCCAAAGAAATGAATGTAGTTTGGAGTATACATTTTGTGTGCTTGAATGAACCTTTTTGGACTACGACTTGGGTATGCATGGGTATGTATTTTTCAAGTGGCGGAAACAGGCTTCCATAATGTGAGCATCTAAAATCCTTTATTTATAAATTGAAATAAATTGTTTTATTTTTCACATTACATTAGATACTAAGATTTTTAGGCAGCACATGGTCAAACGGAGAACAATTGGACTTGTAACCTGAAAGATACCAATTCAAATCCACGCCAGGTCAGGGGCTGGTGTACCCTTGAACTAGTTACCCAATCCCCATTGCTCATTGTTAAGTAGATACACTAAATTGACCCCAACCACAGGGGCCACATACAGTCTACACATCTTAGTGCCTGACCCTACCCCAGATAAATGGGAGGGTTGTGTCAGGAAGGGCATCCAGTGAAAAAAAGCCAAATCAATTATGACAAAAAATGTCTAAGTATTATTTCATTATACAATATACTTGTTGCACATATTCAAACATATAGTTAAAAATAGCTACACACTCAGTTTGAGTGAATTTTGTCTTCCCTGGAGCTCTTGAGATTTTGACTGACTCCTCTTAATTAATACTCAACTCAACCGTCTTCAGGTCCTTCTGGCACTCAGCCAGCTCCTTCCTCCACCCAGATGCCCGTTTGCAGACCAGCCGCGCAGCCTGGATGATGGAGCCTCTGTAAATGTGGAGCAGGGTCCCTCATCCTCCATCCCTGTGGAGCACGATGAGCAGAGTGTCCTCCCTGGTTCTCGAGCACAGGCAGGACCCTGTGAATGCAGCCAGTCAGAGGTGACATATCTGAGTGATAGTACGGCGGCCCATGGCGAGGCTGAGGTCGACATGTACAGCAGCTTCCCTGTACAGTGCGGCTGTTCAACTGAGGAAGGTGGACTACCCTGTGAAGACTGCAGAGCCAACAGACTCGCTTCTGACCATGCACTGAGTCCTCACTGTACGTTTTTTTCCCCCACATTCCATTAAAGTTGAAAAACTGTGTATAATTGTGCTCATGTATGTAAGTTTACATACCCTGTCAAAATTTATCTTACCATATGAATCCTAATACAAAAACTTTTCTATCACTCAACATCCTTTGTCCAATATAATCACTGTTCCTCCTCTGCGCGTGACCAAACCATTTCCACCTTCACTCTCTTACTTTATTTTTCCAAACCACTGAAACTGAGCTGTCCCTGGAATATGCTCATTTATAATCCTGTCCATCCTGGTCACTCCCGATGAAAATCTCAGCATCTTCCACCTCCTCTCTTTTAGACAGTGCCAATGTCTGCACTCCATACATCATAGCAGGTCTCACTACCGTCTTGTAGCACTTCCCTTTCACTTTCGCTGCTATACTTTTAAAAAATCAGCCCTGACACTCGTCTCCACCTATTCCACTTCCACTTCCACTTCCACATCCACATCCATTCCACATTATACCGCAATGTTTCACTAAAAGAGCTTGAAATTACCATGTCCCGATAATCATTTCTGGGTTTTTGTTGGAACCCAGCTAGAGTAGTCTGCCCTCTGGTGGTGTGATAAGAGGTCTACTCTTCCTTACAGTTCTCACGTCCTCAGCACCATGTTAAAGTATCATCTGTTTTGATACCCATCTCTGTATGACCACGCATTGTCATGTATTAAAATGTTTGTTAAATGTATTAAAAACTATGTATTGATTGATTTATGACACGTGGAATCTACATTTGTCTTCTTCTGTGTTCCAGCTGACTTCAGTGTGGTGGAAAACGAAGCCAAGCGCAGGCTGAAGAACAAACTGACTATTTACAACAAAGGGCTGATTTGCACGGAGGAGCTGTTCTCAGAAATGCAGCAGCAGCAGCAGCAGCAGGAGGCCGAACGGCAACAAGTTTGTGATTGAAGCAACTGAGAGCCTTTATTTGCTGTGCACTGCAGGATCTCCCATATCAGGTATCATATCTGGTGCCAGATGATCACCCAAACAGGGTGTTTATGGGTGGGCGAGAGAGGAAGGGGATGTAGCAGTGTGTAGTCGGTCACCAAAATCCCAGCGAAAGGACTTAAGGCCAATTGGCCATGTCCAATCAGCATTCAGATTCACGTAGTTGCCAGTGGCCAGACTAATGAATGGAGGAGAAACTTACCATTTTTGTGTTTGGGCAGTTGGAGCACTACAACACAAGTTGCTATAAGCATCTCTATCTTGTGGAAACGTCTACAGAGAAGAAACCTCCGTCTTGTGTTGTTTCATCTTAAAGGTACAGTGTGTCATATTTAGCAAAATTTATTGGTAAAGTTGCATGTCACACCTGAATATCCTTCCCCTCACTTACTCAATATAGACTCCAGTTAGCCACTGCAAGCTACTGTCAAACATGGCCCAGCTTGGGTGATTATAAGCTTTCAACTTTCTGCTTGATTAAAATTATTAAAAGTGATTAAAAAGATGATTAAAATGATTAAAATGATTAAAAGTTTTACACACTGTGCCTTTAATAATGAAGTACACATGCAGGTTTAATTGTACACCAGCAAATCAATCCATTTGTTATGTTGTTATGTCCAAAATTATAGGTTGTGCTTTATAGGTGTGGTTCATTTACAGTGTTTTATATCTTTTATTATGATTTTTTGAAGAGTTCAAACAAATGGGAATACAGTAAAGGTGTTTTTTGAAACCAGTAATGGATGATGGCTTTAACACTAGTGTTGTACTGTTTCATAAAGAGAAATCAGAGCTCATGGGGTCAGACTGAATCAGAGGATGCACACAGACTCACAGCATATAGTGAACATACTATACATTAATGTTATTTTATACATACACTACCAGTCAAAAGTTGGACACCTTCTCATTTAATGTTTTTTCTATGAATGATCGCATATGAAATTATGTAGTAAACAAAACTTTGAAATAACTGATAACATGTTTCATAGTTTAGATACTTCAAAATAGCCCCCTTTTGCTTTGATTACTGCTTTGCACACTCTTGACCTTCTCTCGAAGAGCTTCATGAGGTCGTCACCTGAAATGGTTTTCCAACAGTCTTGAGGGAGTTCCCAGAGATGCTGAGCACTTGTTGGCCCTTTTGCCTTCACTCTGCGGTCCATGCCAAACCATCTCAACTGGGTTTAGATCAGGTGACTGTGGAGGCCAGGTCATCTGGTACAGCACTCCATCACTCTCCTTCTTGGTCAAATAGCGCTTACACAGTCTGGAGGTGTGTTTGGGGTCATTGTCCTGTTGAAACATAAATGATGGTCCAACTAAACGGAAAAAGCAGATGGGATGGCATGTCACTGCAGGATGCTGTGGTAGCCACGCTGGTTCAGTGTGCCTTCAATTTTGAATAAATCTCCAAGGATATTTGGAACTTATCCTCAGCAGCAGAGGTGACTCCTGGTCTTCCTTTCCTGGGGCGGTCCTCATGTGAACCAGTTTCGTTGTAGCACTTGATGGTTTTCACGAATGCACTTGGGGACACATTTAAAGTTTTTGCAATTTTCCACACTGACTGACCTTCATGTCTTAAAGTAATGATGAACTGTCGTTTCTCTTTACTTAGCTGATGGGTTCTTGCCATAATATGAATTCTAACAGTTGTCAAATAGTGCTGTCAGCTGTGTACCAACCTGACTCCTGAACAACACAACTGATGGTCCCAACATGTTCTCCTGGATTCCGTTCACTGCACTTCAATGCAGTTCACTGAAAATGAACACGATGTGTGCGATCTGATGGAAATTGGAAAGATAAGGGAAATAAATCTTAAAATCTTAAAATCAAAGACAATAAATGACTCGCACAAGCATCCACATGGTGGGAAACTTATTTAAATACCATTTTTTCTGACCTTCTTGTGTTAATTTTATTGTGTTTTATATTAATGGTGTAAGAAAATATGAATATGCGTCTCTCAGTGTTACCTGTATATACTGTATGTGTTTTGTTATTGCATTTGATAGCACATATTGAAAATGATTAAAAAGTGAACCTGTCGTGTTGTTGAGCACTCCAGACACTATGAATGAATGAGTCCCCTCTTTTGTTTGTGGTCAGATTATTTATTTATACAACACAAACAATTCACAATTCACCTGACAACTTTTCTTTCTGTCAAAGCTAGGGTTGGCGATCCTTTCTCACATCCTAAGAGACATTCAAATGGAAAGTGGTTGTCAGTCGACCTCCCAATGCTGTAATAAACTCTACCACTCATTCCATTCAGACCACATGGGACAATGGGGACCCGTCTACCTTCGCAGACCCTGTCTGTCCTCTCGCAAAAACTAATCAGAGGCAGGTTGGTTAGTGAGCCAACATTCACACTTCTTCCTCAGACAAAGACTTTACATGTTTGGAGACTCGAAGCTTAGAGGGTGGACAGGAGGAGGTCTGCCTAGGGTCTGTGTAGACCACCACAGAAATGAATGGATCATGACATTTAATCATTTTAAATGACCCCAGTGTGAGTAATTGCACAGTTTATTTGGCCTAAGGCAACTAAGACAGGCAAGTCCGAGTTTACAGTGCATGCGGAGGAGAAAATCGATTGATTGGCCGTGTACGTCTGACTCCACCTCTCTAGGTGGCGCTGCATCTCTTTATAAGTTAGAATGTATTGAATCAGTTTCCTGTTTATCTTTACATCACAGAAAAACAAACAGCAAAATGGACGGCGAGATGGATTGTGCTGTGGTTCTGTATGTTCCATACCAGCCATACGTGTCGATCATTAAACGAATTAGATCGAGCACGGCTCTTGTGGTTGTGTTGTGATTTCCGGCAACCGTACTGCACTTTATACACCATCTCCTTTTACTTCCAGGTCAAAGACCAGGGAGGAAGTTCTGATGCACGCGCAGAACGCCAACTCAGACTCCAGTCCGACTAAGCGTAATACATGCAGGAATAATTGGACTATGACCCACATTATCCAGGTATGTTAGTCCGACTAAGACTAGCTTGATTCTAGTCGGACTAACGTGTTTACATGACATTGAGAAAACCAAATGATTCCTTTAAGTCCTAAAATGTCACTTTTAACAAGCGTGTGAACGCCCTGAGTAAGAGCCCGGTAAACCTCCTGTTGGGAGGGTGTTCTGAGACCAAATGAGAGGTGCCCAAGAAAATTGTAAACACAAATCGACAGACACAAAGGGAAACAAATTCATCAAGTCACCTCAGAGCATGTCAGTACTTAAGACTATACAAGACTATTGAGTTATGTGAAGACACGCTACAGCGATTAAGATTCATAGCTCTATAGAGTGAAGGTGCTGTGGTGCTTTCTTCTGGATGAGGCTGACAAACTCATGCTTCTCCAGGCAGCCTCGACACTCTTCTCCCCAGGACGCTAGGATGCTCCTCAGCTCCAGCACTCTCAGCTTCCTCAGTCCATCGCTGCTCAGGTCTTTGAGCTGAGGTTCTGCACACAAAGACAAAACGGGATGAATACACGGCACTCCCTTTATCTCAGTGTTTCCCAACCCTGGTCCTCGGGGAACACTGTCCTGCATGTTTTAGATGTTGCCCTGCTCCAACGCACCTGATTCAATCGGTCAGCTCGTCATGAAAAAGCCTGACAATGACCCATTTATCCGAATCAGGTGTGTTGGAGCAGGGCAACATCTAAAACATGCAGGACAGTGTTCCCTGAGGACCAGGGTTGGGAAATACTGCTCTATCTCACACCCAAATAAACAGTTTGCCGTTGGTTGTGCATTCGGGACACCTGTTACCATATCTAAGCTGACAGATCTGCGTGTCCGTGCTGCTGAGACGCTGGCAGATCTTCTCCACAGGGACATGCGAGGCCAGAGGTCGCGACACCGATGCTGTGACCCGTGTCGCTGCATCACTGCTGGCTCCAAGGTAGTAACACTGGGACAACAACCACAACATTCTAGACTTATACAGCAGGCATGTCGCATCGAATACAGGCAGTCCTCGAATAATCAATAATTATAATTATTGAGGGGTTTTAGTAGTTTTAGGGGTTTTAATAAAAGTAGCGTGAAAATCAATCAGGAAAATAAAAGTATGAATGAGCATACGATTGAAACTTAAAAGGGCTTGGAAAACCATACTTAAAACTAGTTACAACAGAAAAAACATTAAGACATTTCACTGTTGAAATTATATATGCAATGGAATAACTGGAAAAAAACATATTTGAAATTAAATATATATATATTTTTTTAAAAGGCAGTGATTAAAATTGTACAAAATAAAGGTTTCTACTCCTGTCTACTCTATGAAGAGACATTGTGATTCCACAAAATCACTTTACAATATTTGACTGAATACGTACTTTAAAATGTTTTATATCATGGAGGATGAGGGTTCCTGGCCTGTCTAGTTGGATTTTTATAAGTATGATCACACTTTCCTTCAATGGATTTCAGCTTTCATAGGAAGCACGTATTTATATTTTGAAAGCAGCAAAGATGGAAAGAGAGATGACTCCACCAGTTATTATTATTATTATATTATTATTATGTCACTGGGTTTTGGGTTATAGGTTGTAAAAGTGATTTTACTTTTCCCTTCCCTGTTGTAGCAGTTTAAATTAACTAAGAACAAATTCTAAGATGAATTCAGAGTAACTGTGTTGAATATATTGAGGCCCACGTTATGTTGATCTTTCATATTTTAGAATTCTTTATATTTTGACTGGGTATGGCAGACGTTTGGATATTTTTCATTTCGTTGCGTTACAAAGTTAATTTAGGAAATTGTTTGGATTGTTTGGATTTTGGATTACTCTTTAAATTGTTTAAGTACATAATTTCAAAGTGACAAGCCTATTTTGTTTTCCAACGCGAGCTGGAAGAGCCGACGCACTGCGTCCACAACTTTAAACGCTGTAAAGCCGAAACATATCCAGTTATTATAAGATATGAAGTTAGTAATGAATAATAAGTGTGATTATATTTTATTAGGATTCCTTGTGTGGTGAAGCACACTCTGACCAAGTGTATTTAACAAACTGTATGCGTTGTCTATGCAGCGATGTGGTTCAAATACATTACAATAACAATAATGACAATAATTAGATGTAATGCAACTCTCGCCTCACCAGCCTGGCCTCCTTCCCCTGGGCGACAGCGCAGGCTCGGTCTAGCTCCTCCTCCACCAGAGCAGGAGTCAACTCCCTGTGGGCTGAGGTCAGGCTGCCATACAGTCTGTGAAGAAAGCCCACACACACTGCACACCACAGTTCCACACCAGTTCACCGTTAGTGGCCACTCATATCTGGCCTGGATTCATCAGTCACATTTGGAATCAGTCACAAGCAGCAGCGAAATTAATTTCACACCCATGTACCACATACAAACATCAATTAGTCCACAATTATTACTGGTTGAACGTAATAAAACAGCACATGAACATTCGATTGCATATGTACCCTAAACTTTGAAGAGTCCGTCATCTGGGCCTGCTTGGGGGGGAGAGGGGGGAGACCGCCCTCGCCAAGGTCCCAAGCAGAAATGAGACATTTGTCATCGAGCACGCCCTGAGCAGGAAACCCCCTAAACCCCCTTGATGTGAGTTTACACATTTGTGTTCTCACTGTGGGTCATTGCTTGTGACAGAAACTGAGAAATGTTCAAATCATATTCATGTGTATTCAGCTCGGGCACTACACTGTCCAATCAGAGCTCTTGGACAAGGCTGTTGACCCCATTTTAGTTGTCAGTTTTTGTCAGACGACTTCTGTCTCCTGCACCACAGGTCAAATTCACCCATTCTGAGGTGTTAAATGTACACGCATGAGTAAATTTTTTTTTAATCATTTGTTACTTTTGACTTATCGTATTTCTTTGGTCCGAGGAAAAGCTGGTGTTTGACTATTATTGATACAAATCTAACACATAGTTTTTTTTTTCCCAACCTCAAAAAGTGACCAAGTATTAATTTGCGCTTTCATATGTAAAGTGAAGCAGTGAGTGTGGTGATAATTAAATAAGTAAAATACTTTAATTACTCTGGTTTTTAAAACTTAGAACAGATGTGCAAATGTGCACTAAATGAACAATTCTTAAACTCCAAAATAAACCTCAATAACTAAAGCTCAACACTATTTATTTATCTACATATACTGTATCTAAAGGTGATGTTAATTTCTTTAATAGTTCAATTTTGCCTGAAATAATAATTTTATGCTGATGTACTTCTGTAAGCAGCCTAAACAGTATATAGTCTATACTCTAATCTATAGTATGTGTATTTAACTTTGAATCAATATCATGTTATTTAGCAATTCAGCGGTTAAATTAATAAATCTAATTTTGTGAAATAAATTCCATGGCAATTTTTATCCTTGCATCAGGCACAAGCCCTATATTGTAGATGAATATACTGTATATATAGGTCAAGATCAACAGAAAAAGTCATGTAGTTGCAAGGCCTGTGCAGAACATGTATGGCAGTATAGAGAGAGAAGTGTGCAGCTACAGACACGCTGAGCTGATTTTGAGGATATTTCAAATAAGCACCACTCCTTTACATTGTCAGTCACACTGTTATATCCGAGCCGGAACCTGGCAGAACCTGTGCTCACACCATGCTGTTGTCTAACCTTCACAGCTTCCAGCCGCAGAAGTTGTAGTCCCTCTGAAAAGCAAGAAAAAGGCAAGAGACAACACTAACATGGTGGCGTTTGTGGTTAATAATAACTGCAGGAGCCTCTGCCAAGAAGTCCTGGGTCAGCTGCACATGACACCGCCTTGACTCACAGCATATGTCCTGCAGGTGGCAGTATACTAACGTGTGAAATACATTATCCGTTGCGTCATCAGTGACTTATCTCTCTTTGCCTGTATCTACTCGCAGTATATTAAATTAGATATTAAATTAAATTCCTTGATAGAGTCAATTTATATATTTTTATTCATATGAATTGAATTTATGATTTATTTACATTTTTGGGGGGGATTTTGAAAACAAAAATAAGGTGGGAAAAGTTTCACAGGAGGAGCATTTATGCTTGACATGAAACAGGGTGAAGAAAAAAAATCTGTAAGATTTTCCAGTAAAATTGACGATAGTGTTTTTCATTATGTTTTTCTTTACTCAAAATATAATCAAAATATTCGGAAATAAAAAACTACTCGTTGTATATTTTTTAACCTTTACAATCTGCGCCATTCACAGATTCGCTTTTATTCTCAAAGAGCTATACCGGAAGTTGTCGCTCAGAGCGGAACCGTGTCACACCTCGTGTGTTCCGGCCCTTGGAAGTAGGACCTCTCTTCAGCATGGCTGCTATTGGGGTTCACTTTGGATATACATGCGCGTGTGTGGCGATATTTAAGGTGAGTGACGCAAAGTCGAACTGTCTCACACCTCGCGCTGCTTCATATTAATGATTATGTGACAGCGGGGATTTTTTTTTTAACCAGTGCTGTGTCTGTCTGTGTAGCTGCTAACAACCAGTGTTCGGACACAATAAATGAAGTCATGCCATGAGTGATAGACAGTAACTCTGTTTGTGTCGAAACACTTTTGGACAATTTTTTAAACTAAACGTATGTTAAAATTTTCATCCTTCACCACAGAATGGAGAACGACGTGAATGACTGTTGGGGGGGAATAGTTCTTATGAGGGACCGAACACAACATCCGTCTGCGCCGTGAAACCAGTCTCTTTTAACCCAGTCTTTCACAGTACACTTCTGCAGTGTTCTTTGATAAAATGCATTAATTTGCAGGAAAGTAAACCCTATTCACAGGTTAATTCTAACATTGAATGTTGTGTGCCTTATCTGAAAAAAGTCATATGTGGACTTTCTTTCCCCTAATATGCTGATATTTTGTAAGTGCTAGGGCTGAAAACTGATAGTGGTATTCATTTGTTCTCATAAGTTTACATACTCGGGCTGAATTTATTTATTTTTATCCTTTATCATGAAACATTTGTGTTTGCTCTTATTAAATCATTACAACAACAGAGTCACTGATCAGGTGCATCACTGATGTTTTGGGGATGTGTGAGCTACAAAGACACAGGGAACTTGGTCCAAATTGATGGTAAGATGAACGCAGCATGTTAAAAAATACTGGAGGAAATTCTGCACTCATCAGCCCAGAAGCTGCTCATGGGACATACATGGGTGTTCTGACATGACAATGATCCAAAACACAAGGCCAAGTTGACCTGTCATTGGCTACAGCAGAAAAAAGTGAAGGTTCTGGAGTGGCCATCTCAGTTTCCCGAACTCAATATCATTGAGCCACTTTGGGAAGGTCTCAAATGTGCAGTTCATGCAAAACAGGCCAAGAAACTGATATCCAATAATACATTTTAAAGCCAATGTTTGCTTATACCGATATCATATAGAAAATATCATGCATCCCTTTTAATTTAAAACGTGACTAAAAATAATACAGTATTGATATCAATTTTGGCATTGATACAGATTGACTGATATTTTGCTCCATCGTGTCATAATAATCCTCACATGTGAGAAGTGTGGGAATAATTGATTTTCCGTTCATTAATAATTGATTAACTGTTTATGCTGTGTTGAACATATTACTCTGGTGGATTTACAGAGTAACAAATAAATAAATTGCAACTGAAATGTCTCTGTGTGTGTGTGTGTTCAGGAGGGACGCGCTGATGTGGTGGCCAACGATGCCGGGGACAGAGTGACTCCAGCTGTGGTTGGCTACAGAGACACTGAGCAGGTGCAGCAAGTGCTTTTGTATGAACTGAGATCTATTTCACATACCTGTTTTAGGGTTAAACCATGTCAAATCTGTCTGATTTGCCTCATATTTGTATTTCTGTTTCGAGGCAGAGTGAAGAAAACCATCACGGTGCCACATTTTCAAGCCTATTGTTTGTTAACATGCAGTGGCTGTGTGTCCACAGTGATGTAGCGCTGTTCTGACTATACTGTTCAATTAAGCTAATTAATTTCTGTGGGTATAGGTCTGTATTTTTTAGTCATGACATTTATAAATTGATGAAGGTGTGAAAGTGTTCTTTGGTCATCAATCACTAGGTGTGTTCCCATGAACTTGCTTTTATACACATTGTAAATTTGCACATAAAAATACTGGAGATGGTCATGATTATTCGCTTCATTATAAAAAAAAAATCAATAACTATTCGTAATATATATAATTTGTGGACTTCATATGTGTTTGTAGAAGTGATGAAATTTATATGGTCTTTAAATGCATCTCATTAGCTATTCCCATTGGCTCAGTGTGAACCCTCCTTTATTTACACTGGCTCTCATTCAGTGGAGTTTCAAATATTCTTTTATTTGACGAATAATACAATTGAATATTCACATAGCCTTTTTGCTAGAAAAATATCCCTTAAAAATATCAATGGAAATACAAAAAAAATGTAAAAGGCTTGAAATATTGCATTAAAATGTATAATGATTGAGGTTGTTGGAAATTTTGGTTTATCAATAAAAGGTAGACAAAAGCGAATGCAATAGAAACAGTTGTAGCAAATAAAAGAGGACATTTAGAAATCATGTGACTTGTGATCATGTGGTAAAATAGTGGAAACGGCAGATGAGGAAAATACAGCATTCCTCCACTTAGTGCAAGGAACATTACTACAATAATTAACTGAAGCAGCAATTAAAACATGACCGTGTATCAACAGCTTTCCTTGCTTTATCATTAGTTTGTTCTCAGTTATCCTTCTATGGTGACACGGACTTTGACACCACCTAATGTTTATCATGGTAAATTACCTCCCAATATTTGCGTCACAGCTGTTCATGGAAATAAACATAAATGTGAATGTCGTTATACCAAATTTTTGAAAAAATTCAAATTTGCAGTACGTTTTAACAAGTATTTGCCTGAAATTCATCCAGTGTAAGAGGAAATCTTGGTTTATGAAAGATCACATACCTCTAGGACCAAAACTGTGAATGAAAAGTGTGAAAAAGCCATGGTACCACATTTAGATAAGTGCTTTCTCGCAAGATACTGACCAGTCTGATGTTGTGTTTAAACTCCTGCAGATTGTAGGGATCGCAGCAAAACAGGGACGAGTCCGCAACGCTGCCAACACAGTTGTAAGAGTAAAACAAGTGCTGGGGAGAAGGTGATACTCAGATGACTTCCTTTTTGTCCTGTTTGCTTTCTTATGTGTAGTTGTAGTTGTGTGATGAAATTCCATTACCAGTTAGTTATTAAAAGGGAAAATCTTATATTATACATATATTATATTATACATGAGCTTGTATTTT